>KN890666.1:0-10630 GCA_000934455.1 Apostichopus parvimensis
GTGATGTTGACCTGTGGGCAATTCAAACAGAAAATGAAAATTCACACTGTGCTATGTTAATTTGGTTGTAATTGCCAAGCCAACTGATATAAACAAGGGGTTGTTCCATAACAACTCCTTGATATAAATAGCTGCATATTTTTTGCTTGCATAGAAATTTGGCAAGTTAAAGGCATTGAAGACTCGCCTCAAACCGCATGCGGCCATCTGAAAAAGTTAACTTTCCGTTGTGTGCAAGTGACGTTTTGTTCATGTCGCTACAAAATGCAGACAGTAATGAAACGTGATACCTTGTTATCTTTAGCTGGACCTGAGATGTCCATCGCTGCTATGTACACTGTGTTGTGGGAATTGACCGCAGCTGTATGTATTGACTGTACACTAGTGTCTAATTACCGACGGTAGCAAGCTGTGTGTGTATTTTCTGGGATCGATGGTGGTGTTTAACACTTCTGTTACACCTCATTCGAAACTAGGTCAAATTACCGGCATTAGATGTTTCTTTTTGCGCGAGTCTTCACACCCTTTAATTTAAGGTAACTGGAATTGCTTTAAATTATTTCCATAAGAATATGAGAACTGGTTCTCCAAACTTTTCAAGTGATCTATTACCATGTAAAAGTATAAAAAAAGCGAACTATAATTGACAGGATAATAATATGCAATGACAGGCATTTATTATTTAATTTGATTGTTATTTTAGTCTCAAAATACAGCTCTTTAGTTTGATCCCATGTCATCTCTGTCTGAACCCAACAAGTTTAAAAAAGGTAATAAATATAGTATGAAAAACGTTAGCAAACTAAAATTGCTTAGCGATTTCAAGATAACATAATGTAGATCTGTGATTAAAAAGCATTCCTTTTCAGCTTTGCACAATGAATTATAAGCATGGAGTTTTTGGGCTTCCTGTCATATTTTAACATGTTACATACTTGAAATATACCAGGACTGCTATATATACTGGGCCAAGACTTGGTCATGCTCTGTTCATCCATATCAAAACTGAACAGTACATTAAATAAAGACTTCCTATTATGCTGAACCATGCAGTGACCTTGTAAGTATCAATCCAACTAGCTTTACTTTTCTAAGATATTAATGCACAACTTGGATATATATAGCTATATATAGCTGTTTGAAATAGTTTCTTTTTCACTATTTAAGCATATCAAATCAATAGCCTTTACCATGTTTTTTATGCATCCTTAATCTTATTTACATACAATGATTTCATTACCAATAAAAAATTATTTACTTTTCAAAGTTTAATTTTCTTTCCAAATTGAAATAAGCATTTGCAACAATTACAACATTTGGAATATAAACCAAATATGCTGAAAAGTCTGTAAATATTGGTTATTGCATTGCCGTTCGGTTACTGCAACTACTCGTTGTTTGTCTCATGCTAAATGTCACATAAATGTGTTCTTGCTACTGTATGTATTTAAATTCCATCAATAAAGAAAAGGGAGAAGAAAAAAAACAGTTAACATATTCTTTATACGACCACATGAGTATCAGATACGTTTTTCTTCGAATCTTCGAGGTGAACAGTTAATAGCCAGCCCACACTGAAATTTATGCCTGAAGAATTTTTACCGTGGATCAATGTGCAGTTTGATGCGAGTCTTATTTTATTCTTCCCCCCCCCCCTTCTAATTTAATACACTTGCTTTTTACGAAGCGCTGAATGACACCTTATCCAGCTGCGTCAACAAACTCTACTGGGTGAGTAGAGTTTCATTTCTAACCTCCTTAAGGCTTTCAAGAATTCCATACAGCAAGATAAAGCATGTTTATACTATCTTCTCATGATCATGAAAATTTCTCTTTTATTTTCTTTGATGAACATTTTTTACACGACACCTCAATAACAATTGACACAAAATTGATTTTTTGGAAAGCAAGGCAAAGTAAGGTTCTGAAACATTATTGTATGATATGATGACAGTCATCTACTTGAAGCTAGCTAGACATATAGACAGTCCATGAGAGTGTGCAACGTTGCATGTTCAATTTCAACAGTTACACAATATAAAGGAATTGTACTGATAAATATGTACAAAGACAGCGCTGGTTTTCGTGAAACCAAGTTTAGATTGTTAAGACATGTGATTCACTTGTCAGAAAAAGAGAGGAAAAATGCTTTCTAGATAATCTGTTTGCAAAACCTATTGTTTACATTAGTGACAATTGAACAGGGAGAGAGAGAGACAAAAAAAAGATTGGTCATTGATCAATTACTAACAACATAACAAAACTGCTAGATAAGAACTGGTCAAGTGTTTAAAACTTTAAAAGCTTTACTATGGATCATCCAATTAATTTTTTTCCCTGATTGAAACTAATTGTACCCTTTCCTCAAATGTCAATGAGATCCCTCAGAAAAGTTATGCAGGACCTTTGAAGGTCATCAGTTTTCATCCACAAATATGCTAGAAAATCAGATAATGGTCACCCCTGATCTATTTTAACACCTCATGTCTGTGTGATAAACTTTATCCTACTTTATCGTAGCAAAGAAGACAATTTAATATTTATGTGACTGGAAATAATGAACTAGTTTGTTATGTACTGTAAGTTTTATGCGTTTGGCATTCTAGCAGTGGTGATCTGGTCAATCTGATTTCCTTACATTGTTTCCCCTTGGCCCATCAGATAAAATAGATAGATTTGATCACAAACAGAGGCCAAGATCCAGTCCCTTTATACAAACCCTCACATTGTATTTTATTTCTATTATATTTATTTCATTATTGTGTAATATGCTTTGCTAACTTTGCAAACTTAAAGCAAGCTTTTGGCAACTGATCTGAAAGCAAACTTCAGACTTTTTTCGTTTTATAAATTTTGTTTCTCATAAAGACCAATATGTAAAAATCCTGGAAAGGCTTACAATACTGTTGTAAGAGACCAGACTGACAGTCAAGCATTTGTAGGCTCTCCTTTCAAATGATGTCTCCTCACAGACATAAATTGATTAAGTAAAAACTGCTGCAACCATATCACATTTCATTGTCTTTTTCATTATCGCTAAGCTATAAGGTCAGTTACGGTCATTTTGATATTAGGATAGCCAAATGCTCTACTCTGCTCTGCTCATCTTTGAACTTAGCAGATGATAAGATTGAATTCGGTTTCAACATCATCTGCACAAATAGAACATTCAAAAACAAGCTGAAGTTAAAATAAAGGTACTCGAATAGTTTGTTGGTTCTAAAGAACCAAGAATTTATGTAGTGGCTACAATAGCACCTGATGCCTAAAAATTGACAATTTTGACATGTAAATTATAAAAAACATGTACACAAAGATGAGAAACCGCCTATCCCCGATAGTGTGAAATAGGCGGAACGAACGAAGTAGTTTCGCGGAACTACTACCTGAGAAAATAACGTTACGCTAATAAAAAACAAACACATGGGCGAGAGTTGCACACTAAAAACAGCCCCCAAACTCCCTTCCCTATAAGAAAAGGATACTTATCAGGCTGTAATAGGCTGTTGAAACGCTTAGAAATCCTAAAGGATGTCTTCTAGGTAATAATCCAATGTAATCCGGGCAGTTTTCGAAAGATTTGAATCCACTACGAAAACGCATGAGTAAACACTTTGGATGGTAAAATGAGAAGGAGGGCATTGACCGCAAGTGGCCGGTCACTGAGGGTGCACAGTGTTAAAAGATTACCAGGGCATACTAGACACAGTAGAATGTGGTGCTAATGTTGTGGGGAGACAGGTAAGCGGGGAGCGAAGTAAATTTCTTAAACTACATACAAATATTCAAGGTTCACTTCTTTTGGTAATTATGGATGACATGAAAGAACAGTACAGTATAATGAAGGTTCAAATAATTCTTCAACAATAGTATTAGCACTTCAATTCAATACATACAGTTTGCACATTACAGAAAGAGGTTAAATGTGTTTGTCGCACAATCAGGCAAATCAACTATATTACTATTAGAATGAAATATGATCTTTATGAGATGTCACATCAGTTATAAAGAAAAATTGCCCTTTGTAAACTTGTCAGAATTTCTTATAAAATAGCGTATAAAGCTACTTCATAAAGTAAAATGAGTTGGCAGTTAATATTGGATAAAACAGATAGCTGAGCATCCTTTATAGACACATTTGTTTTTATATGAATCTGTGACACAACTAGTAAAAGCAAACTGGGGGTTTACCAACCTTACTAATCATAATTTTATTTAAGAATTTGATTAATAATCTCCAAAGAGTATTTCACTCAGAAAAATAAATATTTACAAGAACACTGCAAAGGGCTAGAATAAAAGTACATAAACAGAAGGAAGAAACAGTAATTTACCAAAGTGAAATGACCAATTGGAAAAATTTACGTAAGAACTATGTCACTTTATATGGGATGAGATTTTATGTACATTGTAACCTTGCTATAAGTTTATTTATTGAATTGAACGGATTCACATGTCCTATTGTGTTACTGACTTACTGCACGAAAGCTTTATGGCGTGGTCTGCTGCCCTGTATTCCTACAGTACATCGCAGTCTTGTTTTGACCATGTATGCACAGTGTACATATGCTTACAGTCTTTAAAATATTCTGTAGCATGCCCCCGAAAGTTAATTCCAGAAATAGGATGACCGATCACTTTTCCTTTTAAAGCAGTCCTTTTGTATTAATTTTGCAGACATATTTCTGGATAGTATTGGATACCAAAATTCTATTACAATTTGAAGCTTGGTTAGCCAAGTTTTCACTGTGAATAAATATAGTTAAAAATAAGTAGGATTTTGTAATTGTTTTCAATTTTATGTGATCCTTAAATATAATATGGAAAAGTGTCTTGGCAATGGAATATTGTTGAAAATTGTTATCATTTCCTTAAACACTCGATCTGTAGAATACTAGGCTTGGTGGAAACTTCCAGGAGTGCACATTTTATTTTGATTACTTGCAATATAATGTTGGGTAATACTTGGGCTGTTGTTAAAGTTGTTGATGATTTCATGCAAGAAGCTTCTTTAAGTGTCAAGTGGTATAATTGATGAAAGAATGACAATGCCGATATGTCGAACTCTCCTTCCCTTTAAGTTTGCAAGATTGGAATGTACTCCTGCCTGTGCATGGGTATATATCAATAGGTTATTTGTGGTTTTTGAATGTAATTTAAATAAAATAACCAAGTATGTGCAATTGTGAGAGCATCTAGGGACTGAGAACTCCTGTTACGTTCCCATTTTCACCCCAACATAAACTCAGAGCAGTGCGAGTGTAAAAGTGGGTGAACTGTTTACTACATAACTAGCTTAGAATTGACTTGTAAACAGTCATACTGCCATTTTTGTCCGTGCATAACATAGTGTTTGCTTAACCCATTGAACTTAACATGACCTGGAACTCTTACTTCACAGTATGAAATGTACCAATCATGGTGGTGGGTCATGAGACATGCTCCCAGATGCTACTAACACATTATTTAATCTTTTACCAGTTCAAATGATTACCATTTCGTAGACAATAGAACCCACTTTAATGGACATTTACAGTGAATTTGGGAATAAGTTAGGTTTGGATGACAACATTGTTGAGATCTTTCCATCTCATGAAAAGCTAGATCTGCATGGAACCTGGATATTATTCTGACATATTCTGTCAGAGTCTTATAGATTGCTTATCGCGGTCACTCCTATCATATCATAAACTTTTATGTATATATGTGTAAAAACGGCAAGGAGCCTTGTGTTGCTAAGGAACAATGAATCCTGTCGTCTCCTTCTCATGTCTATGTACATTTGTGTAGAGTCCTAATAAGATGAGTGCATTCCAGCTGCAGTTAGATTGTTTGAAAGAAAATATTCAAAATAACAATTTTTTAATTGAAAATGACAGTAAACATTAGAAAAATGTACCACTTCCTAGATTCCATGGTTCGAGTAGCTTTGCAAGGAATATGGTAGCTATAAGATCAGGACATTAGTTGTTGTAGAATATATATTCAAAAACTACAATAAGAATTTAGTGCTACAAGGGAGCATGTCACATGACCGTCCGTGGTTGGTACGTTTTTCTTGCACGTCTCCTCATAGCCGATGGCTTAACATTGATCCAGCATCTATTTTCAATATGAATGCGTTCATAGTCAACTTTATTACATACCCAAGGGATAACAAGAACCCCAAACTCACTGGTTTGGGTATTTACGAACGACGATACTTACCTGTCTCCTACAACACTATTGCAATCTCCCATTGCAATCTCAAATGTGAACAAGGCTAAAACAGATCTAAGGCTAAAGTGAGAAAAAGTTGTAGATACTGTTGAAAGTGACTGGTTGCACTTAACAATTTGCCAGAGCAAAACTGACCCTGATGATATTTGAACAAAATTCTGTTTGAAGATTTAGGGGCATTTTTATTACTGCTGACATTAACTTGCTTGCCTATAAAAGTCTTGACATGTAAATATTGATAGCTTGGCCTGCTTCCCAATCTTGTGGAAGGCTGTGATTGATGGAAACGACCTAATACCGGCTTTACCTAGATGACAAAGAGCGATATGTCTTTGTATTTGAACTGAACTTTTGAAGGGATATATAGCTCTCATTAATATAAACCTTGATGCAAAGGAGTTTGTTCATACTATCAAGGGTCTGATTGTAAAATCTAGAAGTTAGGTGCACTGGTCCGCAGGGTAATACATTTCAAACAGTTTTTATAGCTGTGTGGTATATAGGTATGCTAACGTGCAAACTAAAATTACATTGACCTGTTAGCATTAATGCTAACCAAACTAGCACCTCCATCACATGGAACCACCTGCAACAGCAGAGGTCTCTATTGATATTCAAACATAATATAATTGATTAATTATATTATATTATGTTTAATAGAAAGCCGAGCTCCGGGAGCACTTGAAAATAAATTTATTAACATATTATAGTTTGTTAAATTTTACAGTTTAAATAAATTGCTCATTGGCAACCATAGAGTGCCCAGTTTCTCAATTAGCATTTTGCAGCTGAACTTTTTGATATTGCACAATAATTACTGGGAAAACCCCGAATTCTTTTTTGGTGAAAATGTCTTGATTAAATATATTATTCTAAACTTTTGAGGGAGACATCCATTCGTTTAAATCCCAAATGACAACTTAAACTTTTCAGCATAAAAATGCAATTTCGTCCTCTGAATATGATGAAAGTGATGTATGACAAATTGGAAAAATATTAGGAATTAACCCCTTATGTTTAAATTTTCTTTAGCATTAATATAATAAGCTCATAACAGAGAAATATGATTCAGTATTTAAGTCACAGTATTTGATTTCTATCCTACTGTATCAAACTAAATAACATTTACTCATTGATAAGTTGATCTTGAACTGCAAGCTTCAATTTGTAAGAACGTGATACTTATCAATCAGGCTCAGAGGCTTTCTTTAATATTTCTGTCATTTCTGTCAAAAATTCTGTATATTTACCTTAAACAATAATTTCTATGTAAATCATTTTCGTGGAAGAAGAAATACATGATACTTAAAAACTTAATAAAGAATGTAGATACTGGCATTATTAATATAAGCAATTTAAAGGGATTCAACATCATCAAAAGGGCAACTATTAAGCAACAAAGTGCAACCAGAAATATGACTAAAATTTAAGCATTCAAATGCGCCAAAAGTGAGATTCAGATCATAAAATTTATTTCCAAACATGAAGGATTTAAATTTGGCAATCAAATATCTAATAGGAAGAAATGTATTGAGCATGAAAATGCAAAAAAGATTTAATAGTCTGAGGGTTGAAAACAATGTTTCACATTATTGGTCTAATCCCAGTGCACTTTGGACAGCAGTGCTTCACTTTTTCCCATTCAAATTTTTTTCAAAGAGATTTTATGGGTGTTTTTCATACATTTTTTTATTTCCCTCCAAAATTCAGAGCATTATTGCATGAATGTAGTTTCATGCTTTTAATGAGTACGTCAGTATACTAACAATTTCTCATCTCGCTCCGTCCCTCAAAAATTGCCTCAGTCTCCCATTTAATTAATCCAATGCCTCAGAATGAACTTATTAACCTAGAATAATGGCCTTGGATTCTGCTATTCATTACTGATTTATGCAGCACATGATAGGCTCTTTCATTTATATCTATTATTTTTTTTTTTTGGGGGGGGGGAGGGGCATGGATATGTTCTTGTTACATGTATAGTTTTTTATTGGGGGGGCTGCCTGACATGAATTTCTGAAGTGATAATTTTGAATGCAACATTGCATAAGGGATGTCCTCAAACTACACAACATGATAAGTATGGATGCATTAGCTACTTAGACGGATAGTTACATACCACAGTAACCATGGGATATGCAAATGTGACAAAACATACGTGACTGAAGTATGGAGTAAAAAGTAAAAAGTCCAGGATTTTGCATTAACAACTAGACTTATCGGGGAAAGGCAAACTCATTAAGGTTTTAACCTTAAGGAATATGGATATCGAATGTATGGAATATGGAATATAGACATACCTTAAAATCCAGAATGGATGTATAGACAACATCTCTACTCACTCCTTTCTCTTTCTTTCTCGTTGGACTATAATTTGAAATATAATTTCCTTCTTTTACCCTATTTCATATCACACCACTAACATAGTTCCTCTCTACATTTTTATATATTTGTGAGCATGTCCCCACTCCTACTTACCATAAAATTAATCTTGGGAATTAAAAATTGGAATATTTTTTAATCATAATTGGGAGCATGTCTTTGTAGCAGTGCTGCTACAAAGACATGTGCCCAATTATGATTAAAAAATTATGCTCAGATTTTCCTTCAACCTAGATGATGCTTTCCTGCTCTGGAAAGGTTTGAACTTACAGTATCCGGATATGAGAAACAGACAGATAGCAGGCCTAGAACTTTAGCCACTTGATAAAAAATGCAAGAGCCTGAAAAAATCTACTCCATAAAAGTCAAAGTCCCACTGGCATATTTCTCAAGCTAACACAATGAAGCAACATGTCTCTTCTCTGGCAGAAAAATGCCAGAGCCTTTTCTTTACTACTGGGGAACAAATGGCATATAGTGTGCTATATACTGTACAACAAAGTTTTATAACAGAATTCAATCCGAGCTGTTAAATATCTGGTACACTGTTAAATACCTCTAGTCACCTTTCAAAGAACTGACAGTTCAAATACATCCGCCTTCTATTATTACATCAGTTCCAGGCAACCTCTTAGAACATTGAAATTGGTTTAAATAGCAGAATGCTTGCCAAAAGATGTTTAAATACTAGCCCACAATTCAAGTAATTCTGTCACTACATCTTGTTAAATAAATTTCTTTTTTTGACAAATGCCATGCATGGGTGAAAGCTTCCAGGTTACATTTTCCCCTAACATGTAAATAAAGGAAAAGAAATAAAAAGACATTGTGAACATTCAGCCTTTAGTGACTTGGCATCTATGAAGTCAAAAAAAAGAGATTAAAATGAGTGATTGCCGAAGCTGCATAACATATTTTGTGTTTCTTGTTTTGTAAAAGATATATACTGTAGATGAGAGAGCTATAAATAGATGCTCAGACTTCTTATACCGAAGCAAAGAAATGTTTGACTAGAAACAGATTTGAACCAGTGGCCTAAATGCAACTAAGCTATCCATCCCTTGGTTGGTGGCAAACCCATACATAGCCATCTCTTTGCTTGGGGTGGAGGTTGGGTGTGTGGAGGGGGGGGGGGGGGGGGGGAGGATGGGAGGTGCCAGTGAGAAGCCACAGTAACCAGAGATCATACTCCAATTTAGGATTCATTAGTATTTCCGCCCATACATACTAGAAAATCAGATAATGGACACCCAAATTTCAACAAGTAGCTACCGACCAGGCTGAGATATTTAACATTCCTTAATGTCTGAGAATAATTTTGAGCACCTGAATCGACAGGAAAGTACCTTTGAAAACTTCTAGCAACTTTAGTGTGCTATAATTTTGGGCCAATACTGATGACCGTTGGAATTGGTCCAACCCAGAAAGCAGGAGGAAATATAACAAATTCAGGTTTTTTAATTACTCAAACCATTACCCTCAGGAGGTTAATGGATAAAATCCCACTCATAGCCATACATTTCTGATCTTTTTTCAATTTTGTTTCTAATTTTCTAGTCAATTTTCTGTTGTGCATTCACCTTTATATTTTTGTGCCCTTGTAGAATGAATTTTATAACTTAACTTTGTTGATTTTGCCATATATGCTGTTAATGTATTTGATAACTCACTACATCTAACAAAGCTTCATTCCTAAGTATTATTTTGAAAGTCTTTATGCCAACAATGCATCAACACAAAAAACACTCTTCATTTTCCCATGTACACTTCACTGTAATAAACTTCCACAGCATTTACATATTTTTGTCTTTCACTCCACTTGTATGTGTAAATACCCACACTACATGTTCAGCACAGTTTCTTTGCTGCTATGGCTACCAGTAGAATACACAATACAGCAATATCAATCACACTGTTCATAAAAAATATAAAGCAAGATTTCTTCTTGCAAAAAATTTGGAAACTAGACATCTTAAACATTTTTTGATCACTGTAATCCAGATCTTCTTTCCATACACTTGCTTCAATA
>KN890666.1:11061-22529 GCA_000934455.1 Apostichopus parvimensis
TTTCCGTCCACATTTCGGCACCTCTGGGTGTATAGCATACCATATGCATATCTCAGGAAATTGTCTATGCTATGGTAGGTACAGCTAGGTGGACTCTCTCCATGGGGATAATATTTTTATCTCTAGAATCTCTAATTATTTTGTCACAATGCTCCAAATGCCATTTATGCTAATTTGGGCGCTTTAACGTGAACAGACCCATATATGCTGTTAATGTATTTGATAACTCACTACATCTAACAAAGCTTCATTCTTAAGTATTATTTTGAAAGTCTTTTATGCCAACATTGCAGCAACACAAAAAAAAAACACTCTTCATTTTCCCATGTACGCCTCCCTGTAATAAACTTCCACATTTACATGTTCATCTTTCACTCAACTTGTATACATGTAAATACCCAGACTACATATTCAGCACAGTTTCTTTGCTGCTATGGCTACCAGTAGAATACACAATACAGTAATATCAATCACACTGTCAATAAAAAATATAAAGAAAGATTTCTTCTTGCAAAAAATTTGGAAACTAGACATCTTAAACATTTTTTGATCACTGTAATCCAGATCTTCTTTCCATACACTTGCTTCAATATTTTTTGCCGCTTGCTGCACGTTTCTTTCATTTAAGCAATAATAATTGTGTTCACAAATTTGCAGAGTGCAGAACCATTTCCACAATTAAATGAGGAGACCAATCAAAGGTCTATGATGTATACCCCCATCCATCTCGTTTGAATTTCAGAGGTATGTCAGATCTGAGGCCTCGGGGAAATTAGTATCATCTGAAGATATCCTAGAGCACTTCCTCCAATTAATATATCTGTAACCTCTAGAGAAAGGAAAAATCAATCTTTGCTGCATTCGTTCCGACTAAATTTTGATCTAAAATAGATCATGCAGAAACAATCAGGTTCCAAAAAAATCATAAGATGCTAATATTTTAATCTTTAACAGCAGAGCAAGACAAAAATACATAGTCTAAAGTAAACGCTGTTCTACAATTTTCTGCATTTTACAGAGAAAAGGAAACATAAGAGGGACTTTTCCTTCATTTTACACCACCATGTCGGCGGGGAGAGATGATGAAAACATCAAACGATGCTCACAAAGAGGATGAATGATGACATTCACGTAATGTAACAAAATTCAACAGTTTTCTTCTCAGAAGATGGATATTTTTACTAATAAGTGACCAAATGTGTTGACTTCATATGGGTTTTACCTTTCAAACATTATCACCAGTAGCCTAGAGACTATGTTCAAAGCGAGAATGAACACTTACATAACCAGATTTCGGCCAAGTTACGGACCGTGCAATGGTTAGCCAGTTTTTCCTTTTTGTCAAGAATAAATGGTGCAATCAGCTGTGGATAATCCTCAATATAGTTAACGAACACATTCAGCCTTCATTCTCATTCAAAGTAGGCTAGGCAAAGTATCACCTGCTATTTATGTCATAAAGAGTTGTGACAAGTGTTAATGTAAATTTTACATTTTTACAGATAAGCTAGGGAGATATTTTGTTCCAGCATGTACTTAGTGGAGGAGTTATGCTGTAGATGTACTGAGGCTCGTTTGCAGCTATCTGAAGTGGTTTTAGTAAACTTCAAAGGGAAAATGGGCCTAGTGGCATGGTCATAAACTCAAAGAGCACTAAAAGTAAATGTCTTGGTACGGCAGAAACATCAATACGAGGACAAAATATAGGGTAACTCTTGAACATATTCACATTGTCAGGATCATTCTGTATTTTCAGCACCTCAGGATGTTGCACTATAACAATTTTCATGGCTGTTAGAAAATGAATAGTGCAAACCATAGTCCCATTGAAATCTGTAGTAATGAAAACTACATGATCAAAACGTTCATCTTGGTTGGATGAATAAATTTTCACTGTTTTAGATCTATGTAAACTCATAATACAATGAATGTGTACTTGCATTTATTATCAAAACTATAGATATTCTTCACATTTTGGGTAAAGTATGAGAACCTAAATAGTAAAAAGTTTTGTGGTAATTAAAAAAACATAGTTTACTCACTTGTTTAATTTGTACTTTCAGAGGTTGTACATAGTTCAGGTAGCAAAGTAAATTTACATAAATTGCTTGTCTCATTTTTAATTGGTATCCAGCCTTGTGTTTGATTTCCATATGTATGCCTTTCTACTAATGAGTCATTTTTATTTTGTATGGTTAAAACTAACCGGTGTATAATATGCATCTTCTTGCAATAAG
The DNA here is from genome assembly GCA_000934455.1 of Apostichopus parvimensis. Classification (NCBI taxonomy): domain Eukaryota; kingdom Metazoa; phylum Echinodermata; class Holothuroidea; order Aspidochirotida; family Stichopodidae; genus Apostichopus; species Apostichopus parvimensis. The sequence continues at coordinate 13,299 of KN890666.1, forward strand.
GAATTAAATCAATGTTATTCATGTTCAGTATCATTAACTCTATATACATGTGATAGCCTACTAGCTGATATTTAAAAACAGTATGTACCCTGTACTTGGTGGAAAACTCAGACAGTTTTACATGGATATTTTGAAACAACAAAGTAGTTAAAATAATGCATGTAGACAGCAAATGCTTGCCAAAGCCTCTTAAAACTAAAAAGATAGAATCACACGCACACAATGCCTGGCTGGAAAGAAGTTGACTGGAAATCGTGAACATTGCTGCAAGAAATTTGTCTGAAATGTTCTAATGCTTGTACACTCTTAAAACTCTTGAGAGTTCCTTGAATATATTAGCGTCCTTATCACTCTGTCGTCACTAACAGGTGCTTACACTAAGGCTAAGCTACTTGAGTAACATCTGCCTAATACACTGATGAAAATTTCCTTCAAATTGTTCAGAGGGAAGTGACTGCTCTTACAAAACTGCGTAATTAGAGCGATGTGCATGGCAAACCTGGATTGAACACATATTTCATCGCAGGAATTAACTCATTCGTCAGTGTACGCACGCACACTAGGTACCATTAATCACATGATTAATGTGGCGGTGTAAATATCATGTAACCATACAAAGAGGAAGTCTAACACTCAATACTGTAAATTACGGATCGTAAAGCAAAACTGCATCAAGCTAGAAGTGTGAAAACATACAGGAGTGAAAGTCTGATACAACGTTTATGGTCAATAACATCAGTCATTCTAAATTCTTCGCATTGAAGTCAAACAGTAAAAACAGTAATCCAGGTAACTTTATACAGCCTCAGAAATGGCTCCAAGTAGTTTCTAGGATGGCATAAATTATCTCCTAAGAACTAGTTAGAGGTGGATGGTGTTGTTTATTTGGCATCGTTTGGAATGGCTGCCTAGCCCAAAACGTTGCTTGACAATGCATGTGGTTGAAACCAAAATCAAGTTGCTCGGATAAAGGCTGGTAAAATATTTTGGCGAAATTCAAAGGAGGAGTGTTAGATTAATGAATTAAATGAACAGAGCAAAATACCAAAATATTTTAGTTGTGTTACTGTCATCTGCTCATTCAGTGTTTTTATTTCCAGTGTGCAATAAACTGATTCAATAATGCTTAATCTGATATGTCATCCTTAGAATACATATATGTAGGCATTACATATTCTTAATAATGTTAAGTTGCAGTGGCGGAGCGTCCATACAGTCAGGGGGGGCGGATGCCCCCCCCTGACGGACTCAAATGGACTGCTGGCGCCCTTTCAGCTCTTTTACCACTTTTTACTTATTCGCGAATATTGACTTTTTTATTGCGCTTTCATATATACTTATTAACATTTGTCACATTTTGTTGGTGTAATTTTTTGTTGGTGTAATTTGGCGATGACACCTATTTATTCTTCGTTTATCTGCAAAATTAGCCAGGCCTGGAAAGGGTCATTTCCGGTGATCTAGGGAGTATCTTTACTCAAAAAATTTCTGTACGCTGCGCGCCAACCAGTGGTGGCGCTCCGCTTAGATAGTGTCGAAAGTGCCCCTACAGACCATTCTCGCCCCTCCTGACCAATAACCCTAGCTCCGCCACTGTTAAGTTGATAGATTTAAATTATTTTTACCTACATAAGTTGTACAATTTATTGCTACTGCATTTGATTACATCGATATGTTAAAATTAGGCTAGTGTTGATGTATTTCATTTGCAGTTTAGGTAACTATTTGAATTTTCCCCTACTGCATAGATCTATGGAAAACAAATGAAAAGTACCATACAACCTCAATATGTTCATCTTGATTAAATGAATATATATGTTAATACACTTTCAGTGTATGAGATCTGAACAATTAAAAAAACTGTATACTACTGTTACATTACTTTATCGAGTCTGTTAAAATAGAGAATAAGGCAATAAACTCTCCTTGATAACTATATATGTCAGTACCAATTTGAGATAATTTTCTTGCATGAAACCGAAAATACCATAAGTTCAGCTGGGCAGTTCCCTTGCTCTGCACTATACCCGGGTATAGATGTAACTTCCTCTTTGCTCCGGGCCTACTTTCCTCATTCAAAACCACCGTCTACTTCTGAGTGAGCAAGTGGCATTTGAATTTAAAATTGAATGAACAGGTTAAACTAGACTTGATATGTAAGAGCTGTTGAGTATTTGGTATACAGTATAACTAAACACCAAGACTTTAATTGAGAATACTGTGTATAACAATTGAAGAAGAAAATGTAAATGGTCAGTTTGAAAAGACAGCTGAAGGCAAACGAGATATAAAACTAAATTGCATAGTCTGTATTACTGACTATCACAGATGGTCCTTTCAGAAAGCCAATCAATTGGCAATTTAACCCATTGTAAAACAAAGTTATAGCAAAGTTATGAAGACAAATGGGTCTACTAATTTTGCAATATTTAAATATTGATGCTGTTTGCATTTTTCTGGATTTTCCAAATAGTCACATTTACAGAATATTTTTCAAAGTTTTCAGAACTTGTACTACTGTATATGCAAATAGCATGGTTCAAAGCCTTCATATGTACCATACAATAGTTCAGAAGTCAGAAAAGGGGGGGGGGCGGGGGGAGGAAAGAATAACATCGTTTTGGATTGACCAACCACTTTACTTAAGGCAAGGGCTTAAATAAAGTATTATGAACTAAGGTTTTGCTATATAAGATTTTCAGCTGAATTTTGAGCTTTGCTACCCCCTCTATAGCTATGCCCCTCCATTTATCCCTCCCATGCACACACACATAGGAAAAAGTAAAGTGTTTAGCTACCATGGTCCTCTTTAATCTTTAAACTGCTGTACATTTCAATAAATTATGATCATGAAACTGAACTTAACTTTGTTTATTGTAATAAATGCAGTAGACTTCATGTTGGCTCACTGATGCAATGCTATAAAAAAAAAATTGTGAGATCGAGTCAAACCAACATCTCTCCTTTACCCTCCAACCCCCCCCCCCCCACCCCCCCTCTCTCCCTTACCCTATCTTCTAAAGATTATAGCTTCAGTGTGTACTAACAGGTTAACACACTTATTGACAGACAAATATCTGCAGAGTTATAGGCATTGCTTCATCTTCCTCTAAGCCCTATTGTATGCAACACCCTCTGCTAATTTCTGTTGTCATGCAGTAGGTTAAACATAAATTTCACTATTCACCTTGTTACAACATTTATACTTTGCATATTCATGACAACAAAGCTAACACACATTGCATGTTTTGTATAGTGTATAAATACACTTACCTATTGGATTTATACCACACATTCATAAGGTCACATTCTCCTTGCCATGTCTAATTCTAATGACTTCTGCCCTAACTGTTGCCAACTTTCACTCATTCTCAAGACCTATGGGGTGTACAGTAGTTTATGACTCTCTTCAAGAGGATGCAAATTTTGGTAAAACAGTATCAAGATAACCGTGTACACAACAATGAAAATATCCCAAAAAGTGCCCCTCTCTCTCTATCTCTCTCTCTCTTTCCATCTTGGCAACATTTAAAGTATGAATCAATCAGAGAACACATCAGTGACGATGCCACAAATCTCAGGCAATACCTAATCGAAAAACAGTTGTTTTGAGTGCCTTCGATTAAATCAAGGGAGGCCCAATGTTGTTTAGCTATATACCTACTGTAAGTCGGGACAAACAATTCACTACACGAAGAAAAACTGATTGGAATTGAAAATGAAAGGCAATTGCATGGCCAGAGGAAGGACTGGCACATGTTTCATTATGAAGCTTTCTTTCTCCATATCAATCTATATAGCCAAATATTTCATTTCATATTAAAATCAAAATGTAAAAAATTTAATGATTGAAAGAAAAAAAAATATTTCATCAAAAATATTTACTGTGTAATATGGTGTACCATTTTGCAATTAATTTTTTTCAAAATATTTACAAAACAGATTGAAAACATTACAACTAAAAGGTTAATTTCTACAATCAATATGAATCGCATTAAAGGAAAGAAAAACACATGGGGAACATTAAAAGAAGAGACAGACAAGATACAGTGAAATGATCATTTCGTCAGTGAATAGTGATAGAGTTCATATGAAAATAAAAGGCTGGCCTTAACAAGCCAATTTCCATTATAGAGCTAGATTGACAACATGGACGGACTGTTTCTTGTACTATTCTTCAGCACTAATTGAATTCCTATTTCCTAATAATGTTTCTCTGATTGTGATAGGCCTATACTGTAGACTAATAATGCTATCACATATCTAATTTTATAAACTCAACCTCTAGACTCCTTTTATCAGAAGTAACCTACCCACATACTAAATTTTGACTTTTGCTTGAAGTAATACAAGCTTCCACAGCAGTTCTGAAAGGAATTGACGCAAAACTGTTCGGAGAACACCGTTAAGAATAAAGTTTCGAGCTGACAACTGGATGCACTTTTGCTTTATATATTAAGTGCCATGTACACTTTTGAAATGCATGATTCCAAGAACTCTGCAGATACAAGAAAGTTAAGTGGAAGGAGCAAGCAAGACAACTCACTAGAGCATGCAACTCAAATAGTATTAAGGTTAATTGATCAAAATTATTCCCTTGGAAGAGACGGTTACATCACCTAACACATTCCAAAGCAGAAACAGGTCAAGCATGACCCATCTACTGTACAGCCAGTTTAGATTAAAAGAAATTGACTTTTCATTAAAGCACAAAGCAATAATCTAAATGCCAGACACTATATATTAAATCTAAAAAAAATAAGTCTTCAGTTTTATTTTCTTTATTTTTTTTCTCATTTGTTCTTCCCTTTACCATAATTTTTTGTTTAAGGAAAAGGCAGAGGAAATGGAGAAGGGGAAGAAATGGGGAGGGATCAAGGGAGGAGGAGAGGGGGGTAGAGGTTTTCAACATTTAGATGTCTCCCAGACAATTGCTTTCTGAGTTTATCGAATTCTTCATGTTTTAAGTACTTACTTTAAAGGTTATGTGTCAGATCAAATTTATTTCAATACACATTAAGGGTCATAATCACTTTGTTTTGCTCCAGAGCTTCCATAATTCCAGTGATGACATCATTTCCATTGCTGTTGCCAGCTGCAGTCACAAAAGACCAACAAATTTGAAAAAGTCATATCTGCATCCATACGATATGCTACGAGGTCGTGATTGTGATCTGCAGATGTAGATAGTTACTGTACCAGCAGTTTAATTAAGTAATCTGCTTCAGCCTGATGAATATCCCTTTAATTTAAAGGATGGTTCTTAATTCACTTTAACTGATATACCAGGTACTGTATCTTTTAAAGAACAAACCATATTCTACAAAATTTTGGTTCAAACATCTGCCATAGCATTCTGTCATGGGCAGGAAATTAAAGATAATGCAAATGTGCAAAATTTGATCAAGAAATGAAATTTATTCATGCCAATTGACCCTGTTTATAATCATTACTGAGTACTGGATAATACAGGTGACAATATGTTCACTTTTACTACTTCATTTGCTTTTCGCTCTGGGAGGCAGGTGTTAGTTTGGTCAAATAATTATTCTGGGCTTAAAAAATTGACTGGAAACAAGTCTATTCCCAGTCATGAACTGTGTCAATAAAACTAACACATAACGTAACCAAAGCTGTGCGAGTTACATATATTGTTGTACTTTAGGGTGGAGTGAACCAATAAACTGAAAATAAACAAATAAAACTTTGTGCCATCATAAACAGTTGACCAGATTCAAACCAGGAACAATTAAATTCTAGGGAAAAAACATTAATTATATAATTAATGATAAAAACATTAGTGTTACATCTGTGGGACAAAAATTGTTTGTTACAGTTCATAGCTCGCAAATAAAGAGAAGCCAAACTGTCATAACCACATCATTACAAGTTCAAGTGTGATTGAATTTTTTTTTTTTTTTTAAATCATAAAACAAACCATAATGAATATTCCTATCCAACAAGTTTGGCAATGCTTGAAATAGGGCCTCCATCTTTGAATATAATTTTGTACATTTTTTCTGGTCGATTAATTCTTTGTAACCATAAACAATACGCCTGAAAAAATTTGGCAAATACTACAGTATAAAATGGGAGAGGATTTTTGTACTCCGCTTTCTTCACTTCAGGAAAGTTCTGCAAAAATGTAGTAAAAACAAGTTTTCAACAAAACAGTCACTCCAATAGAAATGCAGAATTACCCATTTTATTCTGTAAATGATGGCTGAGAAATCTTGAACCTGAGTACAATTTTTCAAGGATTTCTCACCAAGTTACCAAACAAAAAGTGACTTGCATGTGAATAAGATGCTTCAAATTTTTCTCCTTACTTAGTTTCACGCTGCATTATAAACTGTGCAAAAATGACATGCGATATTTCAGCTTGAAGGTGTTTACATCTTTCCGTTTGTTTTCTTCAAGACTCATTATCTGGCTTTGTTCTCACCTATGGTAGAGCATAAAAAAATTTTTTTTTAAAAATGCTCTCAACCAAAAAGGAAACTTGACAAAGTCCCTCAAAACACCTTTGTGGGAAAAGAGACACTACTCTTCGAGTTTCATACAGGTGTCACATGTCATTGTACTTGTAACATCCATCATTATTTACAGATTATCCTGACAGCTGCATGCATGTAGCATCCAAATATATATTATGCGCATATGGGATGAAACAAAATATCGTGAATCTAATAAATATATGTACAGAGCCGGGTCGCAATATATATGCAGTACTACAGTATTGTAATGAAATGCATCGCAACATCCAAGCCTGGTCTCAACTCTCATCAAATTGCAAATAAGTGACTGCTTACTTGTGAGGTGTTACTTCCTATGGTTGATGAAGTTCAACTCCAAGGAAAACTCAAGTGCTCATTCATGACAAGTCAACAGCAATTTACATCACTGTAATAGCTTGGCAAATCCAATCTATGTCAACACCAGCCAACACCACCACCACCACAGTAATAGAAATGAAATGTATCTTTGCAGTCGTATCATATCGCTAGTAAAGTACATACTGTACATACGCAATGGAGGGATAGATCGTGGCAAGCTGGAGATGGTATTATGTACTAGATGGTATTATGTACTAGGGAGCATTCTATATTGTTCAGCTTTAACAAAAGCTTGGAACAAAGATAAATCTTCCATATATGTCTAAATCAATAATAGCTCATTCCAATTTGTTTGAAATCAATAATTCTTTGGGAACTGGTACTTTATTCTTATTAAACATAACCAAAATATGTATAAAGTATAAAAGGTTCAAGACTAGAGTATTCTTTAGATGACGATCTATCCCAGCAAAGAAGTAATCTTGCGATAATATATATTGCCACGGATTAAGTTAAACTTATCACTTGCATTGTGTTGTTTGATTAGTGTTGCTGGATTTTCAATTAGTCAATGAGTGAAAATAAATCTCTCTCAGGGACGGAAATACAATTATTTGTCTGGTATAAAATAAAAGAAATCACTAATCAAGGCCTTTTTTTAACTGTCTCAATGAAGAATGTTGTCCAAACCAACTACTTTCATATTAAAAAGAGAAATATTCAACATACCAGCTGCGATTTAATTCACGGTGAAAAGATAACGACCAAACAGGAGGAGTACAAGGAAACAGAGACTATAATTGCATTGTGGGGGGGGGGGGGAGACATCATATTCAATACAGAGTTAAGAGAGATACTCTACTGTAATAAAACACTTCCTGTGCAATATAATCCTAAAATTATGATTCCACGATATCACTGCAGCCAGAAAAGTTTAGTCTGGCTGCAAAAACATTATAGTTGTATATATAATTGTCATAAAAGAAGGGTGGAAAAACAACACAATCGTCATGATCTTGACAACATCTTCCTTCAATTTCAAGTGTCATTCTCAATTTCCAGAGACAATTTTAATTATCGCAGGAGCAGTGAAAGTGAACATGAAAGGTACTGATGCAGAGAAATCTCTATAGATTTATGCAAAATCTGACATTCCAAATAGAAAAGACAGATGTTATTAGAATCAAGCTGGAATATGGCTGGACTACTATAACAAGATTTATGACGTGCGGAACTGAAAAGCTTGCAAGTTTCGCAATGTGATTTCTTCTCCTGTCGGAGAAATCATTACACGGAACAGGTCAAAATTTGTTATTTGTATATTGCACCCATGAACTGAATTGCACTAAACTGAACTATTGAACTAAATGAGAATTTCATTTTTCAAGGGAAACCATAACACTCCTTTGGGGATTTGTTTGGATAATCTAAATTTGACATATACTACCTCGATGATTATAATGATTTGGATAAATTCTGAATCTAAATAATTATCACTATCTGTATCATGCACTGTAATGAACCAACCAATTGCAAGTCTGTGTCTTATCTGTGTGGAATTTAATTTGTATACATACTGTATATATATTTGCTGAATGTAAGTTGTGCATGGTTTCTTCAGCTAATGTAAATTTAACTGTACATTGACATTAATATTTGCAGTTCTGGCAAGCTGTCGGTGTGTACATTTATACATCAAGAAGGTGTAATTATTTCTTTTAATTCTACAAAGTACAATGCATACAGTCACTTATCTGTTAAAAATCAATGAGAAATGGCACTTGTACAGTATAGCTTTCTGTAACCAGAAAGCTGATGTTAACACAGAAAGATCTACCTCCCTCAGTACAGTTCCAATTGCAAACTGTATATCATCTCACAGTCCCAAGTCGATCAGGGTAAATAAATATATGATTATCATGAGCAGTGATTACATGAAACCAGGGAATATGACATTTGATTGGTGACGATAATTTATTATTAATGAAACTGAGCAAAGTGATAAGATGTACATATGATATGTACTTATGCTAAGTATAACTGTACGTAAACATACTCAATGGCCTGTAAGAAAAACAAAATTAAACACAATTTCATTGTCAATATTCTTTACAGCTCTCTAATGTACCATACAAACCCGTGGAGAGAGATCAAATCTACCTGTTTGCATAATGAAGTGTTATGTCAAATGAAGTGCAAACGTAAACTCGCAAAAACATCTCCACTGGCCTTCAGTATCGAGGAAATGGACATCTGGATACAGACCAGTCGGGAAAAAAAAAATGCAAACCCGCTATATAAGACAAAACTTAAGCTAAAATCAATAAGTCTAGAGGGAACAGGGTTGCAGCATGTTATAATGCACGAACTTAGAGAAGCCTCAACAAGTTGGCTT
>KN890666.1:22579-35856 GCA_000934455.1 Apostichopus parvimensis
TTAAAGGTTCTTCCCTGGGCACTGAGTGGAAATGACTATATATTGACTCAAAATATACCAAAAATAGAATTTTACATTCATGCTTTCAAATAATTTTGAGTACTTCTTTTTTAGGTTGCTGTCCCTTTCTTTTCTTTTTTCCATCACTGTAGCCCATCAGTATTATTTTACCCTTGGAATTGTGCATCTGCACAGCTGCAGGAACTTGAAATGATACTAACACAAATAAGGCAGTATTGCCCTGAAAAGGGAGAAATAATCACCATTGAACTGTGTCAACTTAATTCTGTATCACTGCAGGCTAGTGTTCCAAAATGTTGCACAATTTTCTCTTCAACCTGAAACTTCTTCAACTGTGTCTATATAGATGTCTACTTTTTCATCTCATAGGAACTTTGCATTCTCTCGTTTTTCTTAGTATAAATATTACCTTGGTCTTATCTTCAATGATTGATGCTACAGTACAAGCAGTTTTCTTACATGTAACTGTATCATCTTTTTGCTTCCCTAGAATTTGGGGTCTACTATAAACTGAGGAAATGGAATTGTTTCTCTTGCTTGCAGCTTAACTGATGATCCTTTCTATTCATTTTAGTTATTACACATCATTTCTAATATTCAACCCATATTTTTAAAATTTTGTACTGCCTCATGTTATTGCTCCTTTAGCAATGCCAGAGTAATAATTGGATACCAGGGTAATCTTTTCTGGGTACTTCACCCTTCCTTTACCTGTCAAGTATGCTAACACTATATTGCACAACTTCAATGCAAAGTGCAGCTTTAATTGATTATTAACTAATTGAAAATTGAAGCTACAATCCAATGATCTCAATTGAACCAAAAGAATTTTAACTTTAGACCAATACAATAGTAAAACAATCATCCACAAATGTTCTATAAAGCAGACAGTTATGCAGTTCAAAACTTGTGAACACAGACTTGCTCCACCTGAAACAACTCAAAATATTTGCTTGCTCTAATTTTCACAGATGAATGAATTCTTGCAATGTTTTAGATCATATAAGTCTTAAAGCATCTCAGTGACTACTGCAGGGTGTAACGGATTATCACATGTCTAAATAGACCAGAGGGACCAGACCAGAGCTGTAAATTGTTTGAAACTTGTGACTTAATTTTCTGCAATCGTTATTAAGGGAAGGCTCAATGTTTCACACTGGTAGTAACAATCAAATCTTGAGGCCTCATCCTGCAATTCGTTATTTTACACAACACAATACCATTTTTGAAAGTCTAATTTTTTTTTTCTTTTGGATATGAGATGTGGAAATCAATTATATCATCATCAAGTTGAGCAATTTTGTTCCCAAAAGCATTAGCACCTTTCACAAAACTGAACGATAAAAAACTGGTAAGTACAGTAAACAATGCTTGTTCTACTTGTCTGCTTAAAAATATGTACTGTTCACTTCATATTACTGAAACAAATGTATTTATAAGCACATGCTTTGACCTGCAGATGTCTTTATATTCATGTCAAACAATGTACACAGTAGAAAGCATCTTTACTTTATGGTTGAGAATGAAGTATCCTTTCAGTAAACATGTAGTGTTAGTGAAGTTTGACACAGTAAATTTGATTCAAATTTCTGTTTTTTTTCTGTAATTTACAGTTTAAAGTATAATTATTTTAAGACTTGCTATAAACAAGAGCATTTCCAGGATGTGGATAAACATCTGTTTCCTTAAATATCACTTAAAAAAAAAAAAACTGTTAACATTTACTGATTCTCAAAAAGCCTGTGTAGGTAAATGGTACATTGTTCATTGCTCCAATTTAGTTGTCTGTCCATCTGTCTACTTTTAATGTGTTCTGAATTTGTTTTTGTTTCAGTCTGATTCAGTCAGATCCTGCCTTGAGAAGATCTTGCCTTGAGGAAGATTTGAGGAAGATTTGCCTTTTGGGGAAGATCCTGCCTTGCCTTTGAGGAACAACGGTTCATCAGGCCCTCCAAGTGATACATTTATCAACTAGTGGCTAAATAAAGTCCACCTTTTCATTTCTCACTAAGATAAGCCTATTTCAGATGGACCCTTCATGTTCCAGGAAATAGAACACTGTGGATCATTTATGATGCCATCAAATGTGGCAAACATGCTTTTGGAAAACTGCCTCCATTACAATGCTGTTGAGTTTTTTTTGAAATTTTGAATGCTTAAATATATCTGACAATGTTCTTCAAGCTGTCATCGAGATGTGAATTTCTTATACAAATATTATCTTCCTTCTGCCATGACTAATTTGACAAAACAAATTTCAGCTCAATTAATGCCATGTGATACCACATTATCAGATGGGGGCCCTTTATATAGTACATTCATAAAACCTATTAAAAACTTGAATAATTCATATCTTTGTCATAAAGACTTGTATCAGAATGCGGAAAACTGACAGAATATTTTTCGACAATCATCATCTGTCATGGGAATATTTATTTTTAAAAGGGATATTGCATCAGCAAAAGTTTGCTGTGCATTTTTGTCATTGTGTAGCATCAAGAGTGTTATGATTAAGGCAATGGACTGGCTAGCTAAGGATTACAGGTCCGAGTCCTGGTCAGATCATTGCATTGTGTCTTTGGGCAAGGCACTTACAGTAATCTCCATTGCCTCTCTTCACCCAGGTGTATAAATGGTGACTTGCGAGTAACTTATAGTTGTGTAATGGTTGTATAGGTAAATAGTTGTGGCTGCACCCTATGGGAAGTCCCCCAGGGGGACGCAGTTGTAGCTAAAGTGCCCCAGGAGGGAATTTATTAATTGTGTACACTTGGTGTGTGAGTGTGACAAGTTACCAATGACCAGGGGTTAGTTTTGTAGTCGTGTGAGGGGGCCTTGGTCATGAACAAGACTGTAAAACCTTCAATTTAACTTTTTAACTTTATTGGTAGAGCTTCACAGCATTTTCATACAGCCTGTGAAACCAAAAGGCTTGGAAATATTGCTTGATTACGTTTAGTGGTACTCAGATGCACAAATTATCAGATAGAATGTAAAATTTACATCTTATGGATTGCAAACATTTTTGCTGTAATGAAACAATATTTCACAAACATAATGGAAGTTAACAGTTTACAAAATAAACAGTGACACATTCTCTTCTAACATTCCTTCAGTGCTTTTTTTTGTGTGCAGATTATGAGATCCATCAAGTAGATGCAGTTGCCATGTTTATAAAGTCATGCTGAACAGACCAATTACTACTAACATACATATCTCACAATTTATCAGTTCTGCAGGGAAGAGAATGAAATATACCTACAGTACATGTCCCATATACGGGTACTAGGTATAGAGTGGATACATTGGCTCATAATTCAACTTCTTTTGTGACTGATGCATTGCAAGAGCTGACAGAGTTTGCTTGAGTCACAGTACTCATTTAGTTACTGCAGTACACAAGCTAAATTAATTTTTATGCATATGAACTGATGTTTTCTAATAAGAACTGCACTGAAATTCAGTTGGGTGCAGGGTAAAAGCTGGACGGTACTGCTTAGATTATGTACATGGACATGGCTTACATGTTGCAGCAACCAGAAAGGTGAAAGGAAAATGATGGTGTTATTCAGAATAGAACATATACTGTCCAAATTGGCAGAATTGGGATATCCTGTCAATGGGTTAATCATTCTTTAAAATGGATATAGATTTGACACCAACTGGAAAGCTGAAATATTCCATATTAATTACTTTTAAGTGGAACCCTATCTCAGCATCTTGTTCCAAATCTCTGTCAAATGGCTGTGTGAAATTAATTTTTTTTTTTACTAGAATTTCAACATCAATTGCTCTGTATCTTCTGCACAGTCTGTACTCTCGTTGTTATAATGTAATGTTGTTGATTTCAAAATAAAATAAAATTTCAATGGAAATCAATATATATGAAAATCCTCAAAAAGCAACATTCTTTGTTTGCATTCCTGGGACTCCCTTATCTTCCTTGACTGCTGCTGTAGAGTATTGCTGGAAAATCAGTTCTTTCAATGGTGCCAAGGAACATGTGTTGAAGTTCAACAAGTTGCAGATTTGACAAAACAGGTGTTGCCATGGGAACTGACCATTGTCCACAAGCATGGCAGCATGCATGATTAGGTCTCATTTTATGCCTTTTATAGGAAATAAACTACATCAATGGTGATAGGAACTGAGTTTGATGGAATCTTCTTCTTTTTGTTTAATTAGTGTGATGAAGAAAAAACATACTGACAGAACCAAAAGTAAATAAATTAAAAGATGGTAACACTATGGTACTGAAAAGTACAACTGCTTATTAGCTAACACTTTGTTCACCTAGTCTCTCTTGATAATGATCTAAGGTAGACACTTCAACGAGTTGTTCGATATGCCGCAATGAAATGTTCATGCAACAGTGATGACTTCACCAAGCCATCATTGTATCAATATACACTGCAAGTAACTTCACTCTTGAGCACAGCAGCTTATCAGATCTAATCAAAGAGCTTGACATCTCATTTAAAGCCCTTACTAGGGCTTCAAGCTCGAAGGCATATATTTCAAGAGACTGAGAACTGATACTACGCTTAGTATCAACTATATCCTTCTAGTACTTCAAGGCTTGGCATGTATGGAAATTTCTCTTGCCCCCCTCCCCTTCCCTCTATTTATTAGCATCCTCAAAGTCAACTTTCCAGAGAAATCAACATTGTACCAATATCATTTTTCTATAATGGTCTCATTACAAGCCTAGAGGTTAGACATTCTACTTGGATTTGGTTATAAATGTTGGTTGTAAAGTATGTAACATGTATAGAAAGTCACTCAAGATACAGTACATCCATCAAAATAGGAATATGTCATTCCTTTCCTCTCCTAACAACTCATAAATCCTTCACTCTATCTCTCAACTACTGTATATCCCACTACCTGTCTAACTCCCTCTTCCCAAGGGCTCTGTCTCCCCCCTTCCCAAGGGCTCTGTCTCCCCTTCCCAAGGGCTCTGTCTCTCCTTCCCAAGGGCTCTGTCTACCCCTTCCCAAAGGCTCTGTCACTCCCATCCCTAGATCAAACGACTCAATTGTCCCCTTAGTCTCCTGAAATTCCCTTCCCTTCTATCATGTGCATGACCAAAATTGATATAACTACAATCTAGCCGTTGATTATACCACTGACCATGATAATTTTTGTGTCAAACAATGAATCTAAGGCCTTGTCAAGTCCTATCACATCATAATAAATGATAGCTCGCTAAAATGCTACAGACACCATTTGCCACTGGTGACTGCAACAGTAAGCTTGAACAAAATGTCACATCAGATTTACCACAAATAATGAACTTGATTTATCATCTGATAAACAGACATGAATATTAGAGGACTTTATCGCAAGCCTTGTGCATTGATATCAGTGAACATGCTACTACGAGTCTACACACCATTGGTTAAAAGCACCAGGTGATTAGAGAAAAAATATTGAAGCTATTAAATTGTAGATATTCTGATGTAATCTCACACATGTTTACCCGTTTCTGGGAGAAGATGAGTGAAGGTACGGTGAGAAAACAGATGGAGCTACTTTGATGGAAAAAAATTCTGTGCAGTGCAATTTAAGATGTAGGTAATGGAACTCTAAAAAAGGATTACTGTACAGTAGCTCTCTTTCTTGTATACAGTATATAGTAAGTATGTGTTGGAAGGTTAAAAGAGAACCATTGGTAAAACTTCCATATTGCTTTTAAAATCTGAGAAGTCTCAATTAATCTATTATAATAAAAACAATTAAAAAAGGACAGGTTTGCAGTTTCAAGACAGATAGCAAGATTGCAAGGATATATACTGTATACTGTATAACGTACTTTCAAGTTGAAAATTTCACAAATTGCACTGTTAAATTTAAAGAAATGTTCTTAAGGAGGGAAGGGAGGGAGTTAATGACACAAAGACCTTCCCATTGTAATGATTAAGTTTACCATCAGGATTTACACACACACAGTGTAATGTTTCCACATCATGACAGGAGGAATGGGAAGCTCTCCCTTCAAGAGAGCTACTCTACTTCATCTAAAATGTATATTCTCCCATAAATAATTTCAACCATCATCAATTAAAATGCAGAATTTACCTGTTCTACCTTGTTACTGTCACATACTGTACATATTCAGGTGAATGATCTTGTTTTGCTGTTGCTCTTTCAGATTAATATGACCTGAAATGTTACTTTTGTACAACTTATCTATCTTCATAACTCCCATCTCTTTCCCTTGGGGGGGGGGGGGCATTGGGGGGCTGGGAGATAGAGAGACTAAGTAGTCAATAGTACTCTTCCATCTATTAAAAAACTTGTATTCAATATTATTATTTTCTAGCTGCTCTTCTGATTCTAAAAGTACAGTTACTAAACATTGCAATGCTAACTTGAATTCTAATATCTCCAAGTTGCAGTGAGGACAGGAAAAAACGGCTCCCAATTATACAAACAGAATATTATCCTCCGGGGGATATTTAGATATGAAGCCACGGTGAAAGCAAATAGCAAATCTCTGCGGTTCTTTAAGTACGACTGTTTAATCAGAACATCCTTCAGGGACTAAAGCTATTTATTAATCATGATCGTTTGCGAGTTCATACAACTAGTGATTCCCTACATTGCTCAGGTAATAACATCCATGGATCACATGATTAGGTCACATGTTAAAAAATCTAGACGAACTGTAAGGTAATATCTTTTTGTAGTGAGAAAGTCTTGATTAAACTTATAATCTTGCTGAGATTCATTTGCAGGAGGAGTGTTTGCCTCTTATCGAGAATATATTGCATTCATCACTCACTTTGCATACAACAAGAGGTAGGAATTTGCATTAAGGAGGTAACTTTGTAAGAATGAGAAATTAAAGAGAGATTTCAACATGATTCAGTTTATTAATGACCTACAGAAGAAAAAAAATGAAACAACTTTCATAAAGTAACAAAAAAAACTTTCAAATTCTACATACCACAGCAACATGGGATTTCTCTGGATAATGAAAAATTCTATGTGTTATGCAATTTTTTTTCCTCATTATGTTGAATTATGTTGTGTACTCATGCTTCCAATCAAATACTTTGTCAGCTTTTGTGAAGATTTAATACAAACTGTCACTTACCTCCATCTTCATCCCAGTCTAAAATATTCACCTCGTATCCTGATAGACCTCTCATTCGTACTTCAGACAACTGGCCTGAATTTGCCAGCTGAACAGGATCTTTGTTGTACCGTACCAATGATCCTGCTCTCCATTTTCTGAGTGACAGGGTTGATCCTGGTGATCCCGTCCCTGTGCTACTAATACTAGTTCGCGGTGAATTAGGTGATACCAGGTGGTGATTCCCATTGCTGACATTTTCTGTGCTCCTTGTCGTATTATTACCTACCATGGGAGGTGCAGAGAGCTGCGACTTAAATTGTCTCTTCTCCACAGAGGCAGAGTCCAAGTTGTCAGAAACCGATCTAGATAGCTCCACATGGATCTGAGGGGGTTTGAGCCCATGGCTATTTTTGTCATCATCGGATTCAAGACTTTCACTCGAAACATGTCTCTGGAGAGTTTCATGTCCTTTACTGCTTTCCCCCATTCCTATAAGAAGTCAAATATAAATGTTTTAAGTCAAAAATGAATGTTTTAAAAGTTATTCTGCAAAAAAATTACAACAGAAAATTAAATGACATGAAGGGATAACTTTGCTAACTTTTTACATGGCACCGTGACAACATAGAACCATGTATTAAATGAAAGAATTAAGTTTGAACCAAGAAAATTGCAAGTAATTTGGCTTCAATTTACCCAGATGTGAAAGAATGCAACACATACCAATGGAAGTGTACAATATTCAAGTTTAGGTATATTAGGTACATGGGGAAACTCCAGTATTAGATTGAAGACGGGTCATCTAGGAGAGGCTAACCTGGCATCACACATTAACATGAACGAGTTAAGATTGTACATCAAAAGTCACCACTACAGATAGCCAACCAGTAAAATATTTTACAATTGAATTAAAAAGTGATTACATTGAAAGACAAAGTGCTTCATTTTAAGTGTTAGTTTTCACTACACCAAGCACTGAACACTTAAAGGAGATACAAACCCGACCATCGTTAAAGGTCTCTGTGATAGAGATAAGGTGTCATGAACAACTTTCTCAAACAGCTTAGGAAAATCATTTTCCATATTTAAAGCAGATATCACAGATTTAATGACAATGCACACCTAAATCTTAGACTTGATCAAATCTAAATATATGACATCATCAAGCCATATGTGCTTCATTTTCTTATGTTTTCCTTTATCTTTTTTTTCTGTAATGGAGAAGAGCTTCGCAAATGCTGACTCTAACATATCAACATGAACTAATGATGGCATTGATTTCAATGTCAGCCCTGCTACTAGTGTACATTGAAAATCTGAAAAGAAATACAAATAAAATCTAAAAGATTCCTGATCCCAGTAACTCTATGACATCATCACTCACTCATCTACAAAATGACATGCCAAAGGCACAACTCGTATAGGTATCTGCTAAGGTATCTCCCAAACAAAGCAAGATTTTATTTATAACGGTAATACTTGTTAGATTTGGTTAACTTGCAGGCCAAATCCAAATTGCTGCTTTAACAAAACAGAACATACTGCATGCTGGTCTTCACACTCTGTAAGATACATCACATGTGTAAACATTATTGAATTAAAGTATTCAAGAAATGTTTAATTAATCGCCAGCGCAAGGAGAAAACCAAACATGATGCAAACAAAGAACGACACAGTGGTTACTCTGCACTGGATTCATTAAATAAAACTAGACCATTTCCTTCACAGGGTGCTAATGCAAGAATGTGGTTAAGCATGTCTTTACAACAGATGCCTGTGGTGATCTGGATGAACCACTCTTCACAGACACTAATCACAAAACAAGACAAATTCCCAACTGCAGACTCTTGTGCAGCGTCTAAGAGGGTGGCCAAGTTTTGCATTTACATACATTATGTCGTTGGAAATTTTTTAGTTGTGATGTATTGAATAAATATTTATTTTTAAAAGTATCACCTAAAGTATCTACCCTCAAGCCAAATTTGAGAAAATATTTCAACATTCTTTATACTGCAGATCTATACAACCACACCATATATGTATCAGGCCGGTCTGCTGTATAGAACCCAACTATATCAAGCTATCATGGAAAAGTTTCTTAGGATTACATAATTGACCTGCCTTTTTAACAATGAGTCTGCAATGCCTGCCACATATTTTCTTCTTGTATTAGGTTCTTTGTGTGAACACTGTATGGTTAACTACAATGTAGACATGAACATATTCCCACACATTGTTTTATATACAAAGAGCCTAATGGTGTTAAGATGCTATGCAGGCTAACTGTAGAACCTGAGGTCAATTTATGACCGTGGCAGGACGATTACGTAATCACAAAACTTTCCTAGATATAGTGCTATAATTGGAGCGAATAAAGAAGATCTTTAAACATAAGTTCATCAAAGTACAAGGCATATGTGCATGGATGGGCTATTAGCAATTTCAGAGCACCAATGAAACGTTTCAATAAAACTAAAGGATTTAAAAACAAAAGCAAAACAGGAGAAAGAGTCTAACCAACATTCTCAGGCTGGCAGCAATGATTATTGAGAGAGGTCTGTAATCAGTAGATTTGGTCTAGAAAAGTAGTGTGCGTGCCAAGCTGCAATTAGTGTGGATGGATTCTGGTCATCCTCTGTATGAACAGTTATTGGCCGCCTTATTGCTCGCAACACTAGACTGGAGGTGTGCACCCTATGACATTTGATACATACCACTCTTTCTTGTTGTCTGTCACAGTGCAACTATTACTTTCCTAACGAGGATTTTAATACATAGTTATAGATGCCTATCTCTGGTTTACGTTTTACTGTTTTTCACATTTTATAGTTGCTTGGTATTGGCTTTGAATATTACATATGTACCTTTTTATAGTTATACTTTATACAGTAGTTCGTATCTGTTCACCGCCAACGTAAAATTTCACGCTCTGGGTTGTAATAAAGTAAAATATTCCATGTTTGTTTGTTGTTACTGCCATTTATTCGTATTTGTTCACCGCCAACGTAAAATTTCACGCGTTGGGATGTAATAAAGTAAAATATTCCATGTTTGTTTGTTGTTACTACCATTTAATGAACAAAACCGTGTGCTACCTTGAAGGTGATCACCAGAGGATATCTTTCTTTTCCTAGAAGGGAGATTTTTATGTTTTTTATCCCTTTTAGAGAACAAGAGGTATACCTGCAGTGAAAGACTCAATTTCCTTCCTACCAGCCGATGTCGCTGAAAACAAAACCATCAAAAGTGTAAAATATCTGCTTCAATTTTTATTATCAAGGAATATTTTAATTGTTATTCTTAATCATTAATAATGAACAGTGCTTACAAATTTGGAAAGAAATGTTTGACAGATTTACTGTACACACTTCTGAGGGTAACATTTCACAGGAATGTATGTTAAATGTGAATAGCTTTTTGCTGTTTATAGCTGTGATTGCAATCATAAATTATTCCATAATTTCTAAGATCTGGGCTGATTTTGTAAGTTGAGATGACAGGAAGGGGTACATTAATGGGTATGTTACTGTATAAGTTTGGTAGGTGTGTCAAACATTCAGATGAGTCACTTTTGGTCATTTAATTGTTGCTGGCAGCTATTAAACGCATCTCGCATGACTAGTTTCAAAGTCATAGAGTAGAAGCAGTAATGAGGACTTCGTAAGCATCAAGCGATGTGCTGCAGTGATGCATAATGTAGGCTATGTGACAATTGATTATCTGGCTTTGAGAAGATGTTTAGTTCTGTCAAGTGAATAAATCACAAATAAATGCTAACATACCATGACGTCTTTTTGAAACTTAAGGAAATGTTTTCCTCCATGCCACGCATATATTCCTATAAGGCTATACCATGCTCGAACGCTACAGATTTCAACATGGTCTACATAGTTAAAGTAGATTTAGAAGAAGTGTTGTTGAACAGATATTTCTCAAAGACATGCAAGATGACATACTTCAAAATGTTACCAGAAACTATGCACCCATGGTAGATTTGACAAATAGTTTAAAGGCAATTCCTCAACTTAGCAACCTTTATTGAAATAAACTTAATTTCATCATCAAATCAAGGTAGAAAATTGACACAAACATCTTGTCACCATAATGCTACTGTCAGTGGTATTGTGAGCAGACTAGGCAACTGGGACAACTGTGTCATCAGGATCCCTATTTGCACTCTGTGGTAATTTACACCTTTCTCTATAAATCCAGTATTGAATATTTTGTATCCACATTTCCATATCAATCATTTTTGCCACACTTTCACTCTATCACTACTAATTAATGCTGGTTTGGTGGACTGAGGTATCAAGTAATGTGTTATGTGTTTTGTGTAACGGTCCTTAGGTGCTACCAAAACGTGGCAAAATCAATGCTAATATAGCTACATAGGTATTTTACAATGTACTGTACAGATATTTAAAGCTTTCTCGTTGCTATAGCCATAATATGTACACATGCCAGATGACACAATTTTATGCAACTTTCTGATTCAAAATGGTTTCAACATTGACAGTTACTGTGCTTTTCTTTCAGTAGTTACTGTCTAGTTTAACTGAACTTTGTATGTTTACTTTCCCCTTCAAATGTTTTCTACAGTATATATGGTACACAATATTATTCACATACATATAATTCATTATAGTTGCAGTATACAGTAGGTCAAACTAAACCCAATATATTTAATCGGAATATATTTGTATCACAGTTCATTACTAAGTCAAATTTTCAATTTACTATAATGTTTACAATTGTAAAGGCTTTTGTAGTAATTATATTTCTGAAGTTCATATTTTAGGATCAATGGATTTTATTTAAGATCAAGATTGACAACATTTGTTTTTGTTTCTCACATGGCTGTCACTGCTGGTCATGATGAATATGAGGCGACACATTTAACATTTGTCCGTAGCAATTTCCGAAAGACGTGAACATGTTAGACACATTTCCTTCAGGAAAATACATGTGTGCTTGTGTACACAAGCAATGGTAATATTTACTTATTACGTTCAACATTAAAATGTAAATATGTACATCATTTTGGATGATTGATGACTTTGTACTGGATAGAGTTTTCACTTTTCTTATTTGACTAGAACATGGAACGATTATCTGTCTATTGGTCTACTGCTATTTGAATGTTATATTAAGTATGATACCTGGCCTTTTTGTATATATATTTATTTGCCAAAATGCCAAAGATTTTAAGCTAGGCAGTCCCTCTACATGTTAGTTTTCTTATGTTATTTGGTCAAGTCTCTGGACAAACACTACATGTCTCAGCTTTAACCACATGGAACAATCAAACTTGCACCTTAATACTATGACACTGTACTACTGTTACATCTAACTGCTCACCTATGCACTCGAGTACATAAATTTGTCATACTTTTTATGTCAATATGTTTTAAATAGCACTGTAGTTCCATGTTACTAAATCATGAGTCAAAGTCGATCACAGCTGGTCATCGGTATATATTATATAATACTGTACAATGATCAAACTTGCTCAAAGTTTACTGAAGGTTCTAACCCAATAAGTTATTCCCAGACATGGAGGTACTATATGTCACAGTATATTGAGAAGACAAATAAAAATCTGTGTCAGTGAGACAAAATGCTTTGAAAGTTGTAAAACATGTGATGAAAATGGAACCAGAGTGGCCATTATTTGACTTGCTAGCATAATTTGGTGGCAATATGACTTTGGTTCCAAATGAGTCATTCATTCTTGCATACTGTATACACTCAAATGTTACATTTGTCATTCCACTGTTGTAATAAAGACATACATACTACAGTATCTAGTTTCCATCCTTGATGAAAGTGACCTAATGTCTAAATATGTCACTTTCTTGACATCACGTATGGTTGTTTTGGGGATAAAGCTATTCCCTCATGGCTCCATAGGATCAATAATTTCTCAGTCAAAAGCTATATAGTTTATTACAGACTGGTAATCTCTCATCCAAACACTGCCATGAAATTTATTTTAAACAAACTCTAGAAGATCAGAAATTTTATCACAGCAAGTAATACAGTCACCAAATAAAACATGCTAGCTACATGAACAATGTAAAACATTAAAGAAAAGTTGATGAAAATTTCTACCCGATACAAAAGTTTGGAACCCGATCTCTATCCATGCACTTAGCAAAATTACTTTGAAAAG
>KN890668.1:9348-37004 GCA_000934455.1 Apostichopus parvimensis
GGGGGCACGGACCCTTGCACGGGGGGGGGCACGCCCCCCCGTGCCCCACGCTGGCTCCGGGCCTGTGGTAAAGGCATTATGATTTTTGTATCATCTCAACTCATTTGATATGTATTACTATATTTCATAAATTGTTTTTTTTTTCTCATCAATTGAGAAATTACAATCGGAAAAACCCCATGTTGCGCAATGACTAGACATTGTCAGGTAAAAACGCGGGGTTTAGCGCCGTTAAGTTGCGGCTATCTTTCATTGCAAGAGCGTAGACTACCTTACACAAGTTACAGGAAGCCTAATAAATTGGGTACCGTTATTTTCCGCACACGTTACTTTCCGCACATTACTTTCCGCTGAAAAAATTCTTGTGCGGAAAACAACCTTTTTTTCGACTTACCTGTACACCATATTCTTCCTCAATTTTAGGATACCAAATTCAGGATGATAAAAATAACATGAGAAAGTTTCAAAGAACGTCGATAAGGATGGTTAGACCGAGTTCATGTCAGAACAGTTAATTGGCTGCTTATACATTACAGGCGGCTTGGGGTGTTTGTAATTAGGAATTACTTATAGAAGTATGAGGCATAATATTATATAGCCCTATATATTCTCACTCTGTACTCTGTTATTGTTAATGTGAAAATATCACAAAAACACCCCCCCCCCTACGACCGCCCCCTAAAGGATGAAACTTTCTATTCTCGGAGCTACAAAAAAACGTTGTATTTCCGCTGACAAATTTGTGTGCGGAAAACACCGTTTTGTTTCAGCGGAAAGTAACGTGTGCGGAGAATAACGGTACCCCTTCTGGTTCTTTAATAATACCTTAAGACTACCTTGCTTGGAAAAATAAAGTCGCAATTCAAGGACATTAATATTAACAATTTCGAGGAAGCAATAAACCTTGCGCAAGATCGTGATACGTGGCGGAGGTTAATCACTGAGCATGTCGGATAGACGAGACTCAACTTACTACTACTACTATGTGTACTGTTATGAACTTGTCTTTCTTGCCAAACAAATTAGCACACAAAATAAAGATAATCAAATTGTTAAATTGCAGAGACACTTCATGGATAGTAAAATATGAACAACTGTTCCTTTTTCCTTTTGTCCTTGCAAGTATCATCAGTTTATTTCATTCCCAACTTGGTTTGTTTCTAGCTCGACACCGTGAGCAAGGTACACTACACAGTATAGACCAGTATACTTAGTATTTAGTGGAACAGGTACTAAGTAACATATACCGTTAAGGTTAAAAGATTTTAAGATGTAAACTTACGATTCTACCAATAAAACTACTCATTTATAGAGTGCTTTTGATTTGATAAAAGCTTTTTGATGGAAACTTCATTTTAAAAAGAGTCGTGTAAAGATTCCATAGCACACCCCCTGTTTTGCAAAATCATTGGACGTGTTATTGTGAGCCTGTCATCCTTTCGTGGGCTAGATCAGTGCACATGCGAAGGTCAGGGCATTACCACCCTCGGCGTACACAGTACAGTAAACAGTTCACTCTAACAGATTTTTGTCTACGCACAAATTGTACAATGATACTTGTGGGAGCTACACAATGAAATTTGCTGGTCCGCGATGTATTGGTTTAATATCTTTACGTGTTTTCATATCCTTTAATACTTAAACGGAACTTTGTACACAATACATAATTGGATATTCATGAGTGTCTGTCCCCTAAAAATTCTCATAACTCTTGAAATTAAAATAAATTTCAAATACAAGAAAACAAAATACCATTCATGAGTCGCGTTTTGCTTCTTGTATTTTTTTTTATTATATATTATCCAGTATTGTATCAGCTGATTGAAATTGTTCCAAAAGCTTTAGTACTACTAATAGTACTGCACCTTAAGGTAAGACACCGGTTACTTGGCACACGATTAAATAGAAGTGACGTCTCTGAAGATTTGTTCTCAAAATGAACACTTACTTTGAGATATTAAAGCAGTTCTTACTCATATTAAGCGTATTTATAGTAATTGCCAAATGCAATGCAGATGACCAAGCTGATGGTGATTGTACCTACAGAGGGGCTGTGTATGAACATTTCTCGTTGACATCACTGGTACCTGCTATAACAAAGTCAGGAGCTCAGAAGGTTATGAACATCAACTTGGACACTTATGAGCAGCAGATAAAAATTGCATCATCAGCGGTGAGCATCTTTCGTACAAATTCCTTCAAGTTACTCTGGTAACTACTCTCCAGTATCAGAGAGAATCTTAAGTCTTAACATGTAGGGTACACTCTAATATAAAGTATGTCATGCAGCTGTACATCCCAGGACAAGAATACTTTATTAAGGCTGAAAATATTGCCATTGATTCTGGAGGAGAAATTGTTAGCTTAGTAACAAACCAACAAAATTTAGTCATTCCAATAGTATTTGAGAAGTTATGCAGAATTTTCACATCACATTCTTTTAAAAATTCACAGTTTGATAAGTATTCAATATTTTGTAAGTTATTGTTTCCTTTTGTTCCCCTGTTAGGGTTCGCAAATTATTGTGTTTCCAGAGTATGGTATAACAGGATTTTTCCCATGGGGCACACGAGATTCCATCGTTCCATTCTTGGAAGTTGTACCAAGTGATACCAAGCCAGTTGTTAATCCTTGCGTCCAGGAAGAGTATGATGACAGACCTATCCAGAAAAGGCTCAGCTGCCTAGCGAAACAATACGCAATCATCATTGTAGCTGATTTGGCGACTAAACAGCCATGTGAGCAGACAGATCCGCATTGTCCCAAAGATGGTCGCTATCAGTTCAACACAGCCCTCACATATGGTGCTGATGGAGCCCTTTTAGCAATTTATCATAAGACTAATCTCTACACGGAAGAATCTTACACATTTGACTCCGGATCCAGAACAAGTAACATTGGGACTAGTGTTTTTAGTACAAACTTTGGTACATTCTCCCTTTTCATATGCTTTGATATTCTCTTCGATTACCCATCAAAATACTTTAAAAGGTTCCAAGTTGATTCAGTAGCATTTCCAACGGCATGGATGAATGAGCTACCTCTCCTCTCTGCTATAGAATATCAGCAGGCCTGGTCTCTTGGTATGGATATGAACCTCCTTGCTTCAAATCAACATTTACCTCTTGAACAGATGACCGGTAGTGGGATATATTCACGGAGCGAGGGCGCTATCTCGTATCATTATGACATGGATACCTACAAAGGAAAGCTTTTAGTAGCAGACTTGCCTTGCTTTCCAAGGAAGATCATGAACAGGTCATCAAATGTGAAAGATGGTCTTCTTTTTGATGGTCAGTTAGGAAGCAAACCAATTTCTGTGCATAGACTTGGAGCTGGAAATATCACCGAACCGCTATACAAACCATCAAACTTAGCTTTTCAACAAGGAAATAGCAGTATGGCTCTGAAAGCAGTTGAAGAGAAATCATCAAAGATAAAAACCTCGATCAATCAAACAACAGACTTTAAAAAGAACGATTTCTTTACATCATTGGTTAACGACGATCCATTCACCCTACAGCTTTTGATAAAATCGCAAGACACTGCCACGGTAGCCTACGGTGACCTGATCTGCGTGTTGAACTATTCCCTCACCGATACATGGCAAAAGGGTGATTGGTATGCCTTTGGTGCCTTCAGCGGTCTCCACCTTGAGAATGGTCAATACTTTGTGCAAGCTTGTGTCCTCTTGCGATGCGCATCAGCTCAGAGATCAAAGTGTGGAGCAGAGACCAGCGAAGCTCACACACACTTTAAAGAATTCTCCTTGGAGATGAAAGGTTACTCAAAGGACACATTTTTGACTCCTGAAATCTTGTCGGAGGGTGTTAATCTACCGAAGAAGGGACTAGCTTGGGATACAAACAGAACTTTTGATAAGTTATGGAGTAATACAGGTAGCTTAAAGGATCCTCTTTTGATGGCTGGTATATATGGAAGACTGTATGAAAAAGATTAAATATTTGTGTGGGATTATGATGCCTACATCTTTTAGTGATTTCTAAAAGTTGGTTTTAGCATGGAATGCAACCTTATTATATTTAGAGGAATCTCTCAAATAGGGCTCTAGAAAAATTTGGACAAGACAACATTTAGGCCTATTTTTGATGAAAATAATGAATGGAAGAATGGCATTGTTCATTTACTGAAATTGCTGAGATTAATGATTGGCAAAAGTCATTAATTGTTTATGAATACTTTCAGCATCTATGCCTCATTTATCATCATCATGTATTTCAGGAAAGCTGAAAGAAATTCATTTTTAATGTTTGGCAGGGCATGTTTCAGAGTATGATGTACAGTGCATATGACATGTATTACGTACAAAAGTTTACGGTAAGTTGTTTCAAAGTTTCTTGGTTTTAGAAAAATAGTTTGAATTTTTGTTGCCGAAATGTTGTGCCCTAGGTTATAACATACTGTCTTCCATTTTTAGATCCGTTTCAAAGTCTTAATTTTTTACCTCTCATTCTGGGGCAGAATCACAAAGGAATTAACTTAACTGACTAATTTACTTAAGTGGGTATTGGGTTGTGGGGGTGGGAGAAGCATGGGGGGAGTGATGTATATTGTACATTTTCATTGATCTTGTTCAGTGTGACGTCGTCATCAACCACGTATTGGCTTCCCTTGTATTTTCCTCCTGATAGGACACTGTGTCGATTAAATATAGTTTCACCATTATTTAGGTCTTTGCTATAGTGATGTTCTTACAATGAAATAACAACAGTGACCATAAAAACTGAGGTTATTCTAATCTAACATACAACATTAATGTTTGGAAGGGAGTTAGTGAGGTCCTTGTACAAATTCATGAATTGAATTGATGTAGTATGTGAGTGCACACTAACCAGGCAGACACTAGTATCAATAACACCCTCCCCTTTCCATATTGGGAGCGAGAGGGGGTAAGTAAAAAGAAGTTATTTTTACATAAAAGGTCAATGTTATGGATCATGTAATTAGTAGAAATTCATGAATTGATATAGTGTGTGAGTGAACAATGAAAAGGTGAATACTGGCACTAACCACACCCACTCCCCCAAAGCAACCCTGACCCCAAACCACCCCTCAAACCTGAGGTTGGCCAGCATGGTCTGTTCCTAATAAGGTTGCTAAAGAGATTTAACTCTTTCCTACTAGCAAGATTGATAACAGACAGAAGTGTGCTGAAATTAACAAGTGTTTAAGAAAAAATAATTATATTCATACATTGGTTTACATGAACACCATCCTATGCACAGGTCTAAATGTGAAATTGCCAGCATTTTTGGTGCTGTTTCATCCATTTCTTTGTATTCATCAATAGAATTGTATATGCAATATCATTCAGGTAGTTGATTCTTTGTTTATTATTTACTGGCAGACAGACCTCATATGCAGATTATAATTAATAACTCGTTATTGCTTAATTCTCTTAGCTGGGGGCGCCAACCCCCCCCAGTGAAAAATTTGGGGGGCGGAAGTATCATTCCGCCCCCTGCTTCGCAAGTCAGAAAACCCCTTTTTCATTTCTGCCCTTGGTGCTCAGAACATTTTGGCAGAAAAAAAATCTCATTTGGAGCACCAAATTGCATCTAAGGCCAGGTGAAAATGCAAAATTATTTACAAAATGGAGTGTGCTATATTGCACCAAATTGCATCTGAGGCCACCTGGAAATGCGAAAAATTTAGACCCCTCCCCCAGCCGGCCATCAGTCTTCAGCCCCCCCCCCCCACTCAAAAGTACCTTCCTACGCCACTGGTTCCCCCACCCCACGCCTCCGCAGCCCATGTTATAAATGGCTATCGAATTATACCATGACATGGGTTATTACATGCGAAGTGACAATCGAACATGCAACATAAGCACAGTCTTTCCCCTCCTGCGGTGTATGCTCTAAATATATCAGGATTCTGCTGCTGTACAAACACAAAACTTTTAAACGCCGAGAGCTGTCCATGTCGTTGAATTCTTTTCCACTTCAAAGGGTATACCTGTCACCTTGTCCATTCACAACACCTTCCAGTTTCACTGGTTTTGATTAACTGGGAGATGGAGAGGTGGATGGGTGGGGGATACATCAATAACTAGCTTTCTAGGAACGACTGCATTGGCAATCGTAGCCACGTTGCGACATACAAACCAACAAAAGCGGCAATTTGTTTCATAGCTACAACTGTATATTGTTATTGGCTAGGAATACAGGGGATGGGGTGAAGTCCCTGGAAGCTGCGTTTGTCAGATAAAACAAGAACATGTCAGAAAGAGGCATGGTTCTAATTTTTTTTTTAATTGTACCTCTTATCCAAGCACTGGCGGATCCAAGGGGGGGCCAAGGGGGCCATGGCCCCCCCCCAAAGGTGAGCCAAAAAGTGTTTCCGAACATCCGCTAAATCATATGATTGGAAATGAATCGAGAGGAATAGCAGTGGTAGACCAGTCTAAACCTTTTCGTTTTCTGGTTTAAAATTAAATGTATGAGCATGAGGATTTACAGTTTATCACCATTTTGCAGTTACAGGCTGGTTGTAAGAAATTTATAACCTATGAGAAATAAAATTTCTTGAGAAAGATGATCCCAACTTTGTTTTATAAATATTTTAGAAAATTACACCTGGGAAACAGTTTTTTTAGAAGTAAATTAACATCACCATTGTACACTTTTGTCGCACCAAATTGCATCTGAGGGCATTCAGCAATAGAAAATTTTCCAAAGGGGAGGGGGGCCCCCCCCCCCTTAGACCCCTCCCCCATATAACTCTAATGCCACTTTGGCCCCTCCCAAACAAAGGCCCTGGATCCGCCAGTGTATCCAAGTGGGTGTCCTAGGGAAAAGAGCTCCCGGAAGCTGAAGCGTTTTAATATATGTATGTTCTCTCGTTGCAAATAAAATAAAATAAAGCAAAACAAAAACAACAAGGACTATGCCGAATCTTCCAAATTTTCGGTTTTAACTGGCCCTGATTTTCACATTTGCGAACATGCAAGCCGCGCCGATAATTTAGCAACAAGTAACCACATATTACAATTGCTCTCCGCTATTGCCATTCGAAAGCTGGTTGATATTAACTTTGTGTTGGATATATATGATGACCTAATGGTGATAGTAATTGGATATGCGATGGCATAATGGTTCTTTCCTGTTTTATATGCATATATAGTCTTATACAGTATAACGAAACACAGCTATATCTTTTTCTTTTCTGCAAAGACATTTTTACTTTTTCACTTTTCTTGAAGTTAGGGAAGTAATCCGACTTTAAATATTTTGGTTAAAAATAACAGAACAGGGCTTTAGAGTGGCATGCGCAAATATGGCATGCCACTATTGATTTTGAAGATTTTGAATTTTGACCCCCCCCCCTTCCCTCCCTCTCTCTCCCTCCCACCCACGTTTGAAATCATGTTCGCACCACCGATATAGTATCAGTCGGATGTCCCCACTTGCACTTATCTGCCGCTATCTCGACTCGACTTGAATGTGTCATCCGACTTGAGTAAAGACCCGAATCATGTACCTCTCGTTTGGAGGAGGAGGAGGACGGGGGGAGGTGGATCTGTATGGTTTCAGGGGGAATAGTTCAACGATTTGTGAAAAGTGCGGACTCTTGTGTTGAGCAGTACTATCAGACCACCACGACGGCGAGGCACGACGTCACTACTATACGGTATCCTGTGCAGATTCACGCAGAATTTTGCATGGTACAGGTACGGTGGTTCAGTAAATTGATTGTAGCATCATTTCCTGCAAGTTAAAGTTAAAACATGCCGCGGTATCATCATCGACGCAGCTTTAATTTAGTAGTCGTAGTGAAATGAGGTCGGCCATTTACACCATATATTATATCACGCCAGTAGCGGTGTAGCAGTATATATTTTGTCCCCTGTAAGTGTCTGCTGATGGCCGGACCATATTTGCTGAACCTGCTAAATAATGCATTACCGTATATAATTATTGAGCATTCAATAGGAAATATGCGTTTATATGGTCTCCCGTTCAAAAATGTCAAGGAAATTTATTTTTTCAATTCGTGTCCTTACTACGCCATACGTTTGCTATGAATCATGCGCTGTCATATATCTCTGGTCATGTGGCCCGAGACATATATACCAACTGCAAATATTTTGTATATACGGCGCCTTCAACATAATAATGTTTGTGTAACTGCGTGTGCGCGCGCGCTGGGGAGGGGTTGTTCCACCGATTCGAGTGGAACGCAGTTCATACGATATCATTCTTGACGGTACAAAGTTCTGTCCAAGATATAAACTACTTGATTCGCCTCTGGTCCTCCCATAAAGGATCAGCCTTCTACCTGAATCAGTCGGGGAAGATTTTGACCCCCTTCCTCCCCCTCCCTCCCTTCCACCCACGTTTGAAATCATGTTCGTACCACCGGTATCCCCGATGTCCCCAATGAGCTCATTCAAGTTGCACTTATCTGCCGCTATCTCGACTCGACTTGAATGTGTCATCCGGGACTTGAGTAAAGACCAGAATCATGTACCTATCGTTTGGAGGAGGAGGAGGGGGGGGGGGGGGGGGGGGGGGGGGGGGGGCGGTGGGAGGTGGATCTGTATGGTTTCAAGGGGGGGGGGAGACGATTTGTGAAAAGTGCGGACTCTTGTATTGAGCAGTACTATCAGACTACCACCACGACGAGGCATGACGTCACTAAACTTATATATACGGTATCATCCTGTACAGATTCACGCAGAATTTTGCATGGTACATGTACGGTGGTTCAGTAAATTGATTGTAGCATCATTTCCTGCAAGTTAAAGTTAAACATGCCGCGGTATCACCATCGACGCAGCTTTAATTTAATAGTAGTAGTGAAATGAGGCCGGGCACTTACACCATATCATATTATGTCACGCCAGTAGCGGTGTAGCAGTGTATATTTTGTCCAATGTAAGTGTCTGCATGGCCGGGACCATATTTGCTAAACCTGCTAAATAATGCATTACCGAACTAAATATTATTGAACATTTAATAGGAACAATGCGTTTAAATGGTCTCTCGTTCAAAAATGTCAAGGAAAGTTATTTTTGTTCAATTCGTGTCCTTATCGCCGTACGTTTGCTACATGAATCATGCGCTGTCATATATCTCTGGTCATGTGGCCCGAGACGTATACCAACTGCAAATATTTTGTATGTACGGCGCCTTCAGCATAATAATGTTTGTGTAACTGCGTGTGCGCGCGCGCTGGGGAGGGGGTTGTTTCAGCGATTCGAGTGGAACGCAGTTCATACGAAATTTAAGAAATCATTCTTGACGGTACAAAGTTCTGTCCAAGATATCCGACATTAACTTGAAAAAAGTTGAAAACTAAATGAAAATATGAACATCAAGGAGATAAATAAAGAAGGAAGGAAAAAGTAAACTAACCCTAAGTAAACTAAGAAAATTAACCCTATGTTAAAACGTCGTTATGGAATGGGTTTATTTCGACAATAATATTATTGGGCCCATTTTTCTTCTATATACTCACAGATATATACATGAGAAGTTGGGGAACAAAAGTGGTTGTCATCTTGCGTTCAGTGGGAAAGTAAATAGCCTATTACCTTATACAAGTACCCATACACACGTAAGATGTTTTCCCCAACATGGGGAGGTGATTTAACGTAAATTCCGACATTTTTCAAATGGTCAGAAAAAACGAAAAAAGTAGCAATAAAGTATGAGGACACAAGCGCACGATTGAATTACCGGGTACTAGTATGCATTTATCATAAGGTCCTTCCCAATCATAAGGTACCTTCCAATCATGGTCCCCGGTTCGAGTCACTTCAAGATTAATGTATGTCGTCCAGTTACAAAGTTGTTGACAATTCATAATCATGGACGTTAAATATGAATGTAAAAGGCCTGCGGCTTTGATAAGCTAATGAGGCTTCTTCGCGAGTGCCTGCTTGCAGGAGGATCTAAAATAGGCCTACATACATACATTTACAGGCTATTCTGATCACATGACAGTGAATGTAACATTTCCAAACAAAGATGGCGCCCTACCCGGCTCCTCCGCCACCACCTCCCCCTCCTGAAACTGACAGCATAATTGACGGGTTAGGGGCATCAAATGCCGAAACTGAACAAGATGGGGTAGGTTTTCGTCGTTTTCCGTATATTCAAATAATAGAATGTTAATTGATGTAGGCTAGAAACTGAGACGGTTAAACAGTGTTTTCTTCTCTACAGACTCAGTTCAGTACAGCGATGGAGTTTGTCTAGTAGTAGTTCTGCGAAATGGTATATTGTGAAACTATTAATTTTGAATTACTCGATAGGTTATTCAAATAATATAAAATAAGGCTTCTTCCTTTAAACATATATTTGAATTTGTCAGAAATAAAGAAATTTACTTGAATTTGTGTTTCTGTTTTATTTATGTTACAACTAATTTATCCACAAAGCTGCTATCCAGTGCACTTAAACCAATTCAAAGTTCTGTCCAAACGACTAAGGAAAACTACAAAAATACTTGTGGAATACTTGCAAAATCAAGTAATCAAGTTTGGTTTATCAAGTAACAAAGTCTATGTAGATATTTTAAGAAGTTGTAAAACTGCATCTGAGTAGGAGATTTTAGCTTAAAATACTGTACTTTCTCTATTGTTTCATTGCTACGCTTGGCTTACCTACTCTACTTTACTATTTCTATGTTTCCTTCAAACCAACTCTTGTGTCATTGATATTTCTATCAGCCTCTATTTTACTAAAAGGCAAAAGTCAGTTCATTAGTTTACTTCAAAGTTTGAAAAGTGGAGATTTCTCCATCCCCCCTCATTCTCAATTCTAATTTGGAAAGAGGAAACATTCATTACTATGAGAGAATTGAACTGCACACAGGATGTTCACCAATTAAAGACTTAAAAATTTGTTGATCGGCTCTGCATGGCTATAGATATAATATTGTCAGAAAAACACTGGTTGTAAACTATTCCAAAGGAGATCATGCTGTGTAGTACTCTGTTGTAAAAAGGTACAAGTGCAGTATTACAGTGTGTTATAAATGGATTAATTCTTGAGTTACAGTTTGGAGAGTAGTAATGTGGGAAAGTTTCTCAGATTGAAATGAGTTTTGGGGATTTATGGGTAAGTAAATCACATTTTCACTCCTTTCCTTACAATCCTGTTATTTTTTATTTTCTTAGAAATTGCTTGGAATAACTTCACAAAGCCCAATTTCAACTATGTGGATCACACATGTTTACATACAATACAGGATTTAGTGTAGTGTATGGAAGTAGTACCAGCAGCATTGGAATTCGTTACATGTTTTATTTAGCTGCTGCATTTTTGAAAGAGTATCATAGGTGTGTTTGGATAAGCTGAGCCCGATACCCTCTAAATTATAATCCTTTAACTCAGTTAGAAAAGGAGAGCTGAATATTTTTGTACAATCTGATACTTCTACATGCATTTGTGTTGCTAGATGACAAAATCTTAATTGATGGTATGGAAAGGAAAAACAGTTCCTACAGTGAATATCAGAACCAAGCCACTGTTTACATAGTGAAACTTCAGTGGGAGAGCATGCAGACACTTTAGCTGTTGCTACATATATTTGAAAAACTTGAAATGAAAAAAACATGCAATTCGTGCCAAGTTCTATCCATTTTCTTGTTCCATTGATTCTGTATGAAAATGCTTAATACAAAGTTGGGATTTAACTGGAATAATCTTCTGAGATTTGTCCATTAGATTGACTCATATATCAAGCAAAGATTTTAACAGCTTTTTGTAGTCAATTGGCCATCATTTTTCAACAAACCTTCTAGCTGCTATTGACAAACTGATTGCAAATGATCAGTCTAGGACTTAGGCTGCTAGATAAAGATTTATCAGCAAGTACAGTGTAGACTTACTGTACTTAATGAACCCAGTTGATCCACAACATCTTGTTGCCCAATGCCCAGACACTTTTCATATTACTATTATTAATCAAATAAAGCAATGATAAATTTTAAGTTTTAATATGTTGACTTTAATTTGAACATCATTTGAAATTAAAGTTGACAAGTACTTTATATTGTAATTTGAGGTAGGTATGAAAAGAGAGAAATTTCCAGTTTATTAATCAACTCGAACAGCAACATGTTGAAATAACTTCACATGTATTCTTTCTTAATAAGG
Organism: Apostichopus parvimensis; assembly: GCA_000934455.1. Taxonomy (NCBI): domain Eukaryota; kingdom Metazoa; phylum Echinodermata; class Holothuroidea; order Aspidochirotida; family Stichopodidae; genus Apostichopus; species Apostichopus parvimensis. The sequence continues at coordinate 21,480 of KN890668.1, forward strand.
CATTTGGTAAAAAATGGTTAATTTGAGCAATTCCTGACCATCTTTGTGAATTTTCATGCAGTTTGTCTGACTTGTAAACTATCCATTTGTCAAAGCTCTACCAACTGGAGTGTTTCAGTTAATGGATACACCAGGGGCATATGGCTCACCACAAAATCATTTCAAAATTACCACTACTGAAAAAAAGAACAAGATTTCAGAATTATTTATTGTAGTGTTGCTTTTGTATTATTTTCTTATATTAATGCTGCATCTGTTGATATATGATATTTGACTTGTTCTTATACTCAAAACTCAGAAATTTATACTTTTAGTTTCCCTGTTGTGTTTAATGACACTTACAGCTCAATGTCCGTTCAACACTTTTAATGAGTAATTGAAAGTAAAACAGAGTTTGTCTTCCTTGAGTACACCTTTTCTAGCACTGCTTACAGTACAGGTACAGGTAAATCAGTGCAAAGAGTTTGCTGTTTGCCAGTAGATAAAGAGAATCCACTGGCAATTTTCTGCTAGTAGATATTAATGTAAATATAAAGAATATAAACACACGATAAGCCAGTTAACAATCGTCAGTTAAAGAACCAGCATAATTTCTGTATCTACTATTTTACTTGAGCTTTGTATTACTGGTGATTATTAGCAAATACTATCATCTTTGGGCTGCTTACGAAAGCCTCTGTAGTGTGTACAGTGACTGAGAAGTGTGGTACTTTAGAATCTGATTTTAGCCAAATGCCTTCTTAAAACACAAAATCAGCTTTTTTGAGCAAGTGGTTAATAAATTGTGAAATTCTTGGCCTGTTATAACAGAGAACTGTTGTCTTTTTGGTTGTTGATTGATCAGCTATTGGATTTGTATACTGTAGTACTGCCATGAACCGTAAATTAAGAATATTGCTCTTTTTTTGTGTATTTTTATATTTTTTATTCCTGCTTAAATGTTTTCCAAAGATGAAATAATTTGATACTTACAGGAAGAAGGCAGTGATGAGCTTCATTGACTTTCCTTTGTTTTTGTTAGTCATTGCTAAATAAGGCCAAATTATCTAATTTAGGACACTGTACAGTTAGGACACTGTACAGTGAACTATGCCATGTTTTATGTTGTCACTTGTAACACAACAAAACCACTAGCCAGGGTCATACAGAGCCAGTAAATTGCATACAATGTGGAGCCATCTTGGGTGGTATGTAGCAGTTGTGTATGTTATGGAGCCATTTGTGTATATACTGTGGAGACACTATCTATGGGTGTGAAATGGTGCAATCACAATGACGAGCTAAATCGTGGACTTTGTGGTACAGTACATGAAGTGGCACTTTTGAGGATTTTGGGAAATTATTTCTCCTGGGTTTAAGAAATTGTTTTACAGTAAAACGGAATGGCTCAAGTAACGGTTTTTCTTTGCGGATGGTTTCCCACCAAAGCACTGTAAATCCTGACATTATTATGTAATTATTGATGATGATGAGGGATCGTCAGTGGCTGCAACGCTCTTTAGGTTTTAAAAGGCAGTAGCCAAAGTCTGGACAATATGAGTAATGTACTGTACATTACAGGCCTTTTCAGTAATCAGTATTTCTTTTGATAATTTCTATCTCTTTAGGCCGTTGCCTTGCCATCCTTTGGTGGTGCAGAGCAAAATGGACTCTACGATGAAGCACCAGGGCCGCAGCCCGAAGAGAAGAAGCCATGGGACAAACCTCTGACTATTCCTGAAATCAGAAAAAGCAGTACTAATTGGTCGCTGGCTTCAGATGCAGGGGTAAGAAGTCTCTCCCCCATTGTCTGCTATGTATGCTGTCTAGAGCACATTCACTAAGAATATTCCAGAGGAATTTCGTATTTATCACAAATACCTCAAAAACTTAAGGACAACATTTCACCAAAGTCTGATACTCACATAAATTACAGATTAAGAAACAGCGTCATTTGAAACTAACCTCACACCCCACCCCTTCCCCTGCCCTAAATTTTAAATCCTCTGAACTGTTATCCATAAGTACTCAGCATGTAAATTGAAGGCCCCTCCCAATGTTGGATGTGTGTGTTACATTAGGTCATATGAGAATTGCCAGGGCAAAATTGTTAATGGTTTTCAGGTCGTCCGAGACAACTAAATGTCTGTTCAGATAACTAAACTCAGGATTGAACCTCTGACAACTAGTTGTTGACATCAAATTCAGATTGAATTTCGGTAAAATACCCCCAAATATGTGGAACCATTGGTATCACCCCCATGACTTTGGAGTTACCGAAATTCCGAAGTAAACATAAAGTTCTAGAGGTAGGCCTATATGATCCACTTGAAACATTTATTTTGGGTCCAGCACCTGGCGTTGTGTTTTAACCAAACCTTTGCATCTCTACTAGAGTGTACATATAATATGATATGTTATCAACCAAATACCTGGTTGTCTGAAGGACAGCCAGAAAAAAATCCTTAAACATTTGTCCTGAATACATTAAGCACTTAATCTTGAAAGGAAAAGCCCTGTGTGTTCAGGAATGGTCCATAAATGTGGAAAAACAAGGTATATGAAGGATATAAATAAGCTTCAGGTATATTTTCAGCTAACATGTTTATCAAGGAAACTGATAAGTGTATGTTGATCTAACAATATCTCGTACTAAATAATCGTTGGAAAGTAACCCTGCAAGTGTTGTTAATGGTAGTAACACTGCATGCATAGTAATCAGATTATACTATTGGTTACACAAGCGAGACCTACTTTTGGAAGAATTGAATCTCCTCAAACCCCCTACAAAGTCAACAGAAATACTCATTAGACTTTAGAGTACATGCCAACATCATGTCAATCCAGCATTATATATATTCCAATAACTCCGGTATAAAACCATAGTTACAGTTGTAAATCAATGAAACCTTTAATAAGGATTTTTTATGATTATAATTTCGATGCAGTGGAGGAGGAAGCGTTTATAATTAAGAGGGAAATTGATTTGCTCCTGTTTCCCCCTTTCACTGGATCAGCATTGAGGGAGAAATCTCTTAGCCAGGAAATAAACTTGAGACTGGAAGTGAGGTGAAATTGATGTTGATATTATCACTGATTTAAACACTCTACACCGATTTCCCAAACGATTAGATATTATAGAGGACTTCATTATGTTTTCTTGGGAGGGGGGAGGGAGAGGCAGGGAGGAAGGCGGAGGGAGAGGTAGGGAGGGGAAGGGAGAGGCAGGGAGGGGGAAATTTGGTGATGCAAAGCTGAAATTATACATAATTTCCAAAATTGAAAATACTGAAGGTGTTTCAAGATAGTATCTTGTTGTGAATCTGTTGTTGTGCTTTTAAATTGATTAGATACTGTAAATATGGGATTGAAGATAGATCACATGATCCATGTTAACCTGTGAACATTTAAAATACTCATTGAAAATACAGACAGAGTGTGCTCCAATGTTGGTGCGATAAAATACCATTAAACCTGACATGTTTCTAACTTTTTTTTTTTTCTATCCGAGGGTTTATTGAATTCAATCGCTTTTTAAGGTATTATTTGTATCACCTGACACATCCAGCAGAGAAACAGTGAATATATTGACTGAGTTCATAAGAGATGAGCTTTTGATATTGGTTCAGTCTTTCTACTGTATATATAGATTTGACGTCACAATGTATGACACATGTATATAGCACTGTATACAAGCCACAGTATGAATTTGCTTTTAAAGGTACTCACAGTACAGTTTAAAACATGTACAGTACTTTAGTTGGTCAAGAAAATGCCGCTTCACACTTTGTCACAAATTAAATCTCAAAGTCCCTGGAATCTAGGTCATAATGAGAAGACAAAGGGCAATAATGTACCAACAAGAGGGAAATGCTTTACGACAAATACACACACACTGTAGGCAGGGTTGGAAAAAAAGCGGTAATGCACAATGCAAAAGAAGACAATTAAAAAAGAAAATTTAATAGAAAACTGAAAAAAAAAAGAAGGGGGGAGGGAATAGGCATTAAAATATTTAGAATAGAAAACATAAGTTATTAAAGTGTTTAACTGTTATTTACATTTTATGATGACTTTATTTTGATGCTTTTTTAAAAAACAAAAACAAAAGGGCAATTGTTCCCCCTTTCCCCAAGCCCCAGGTCCACCACCGCTGTGCATAACAGACATGGACAATGGCATAATGAGCCCACTGCACTCTTTACAATGTGATGTATACAGGATGCTGGCTTTAATTAATTATGTAAAGCCTAAGTTAATAAAGATTAATTAAGATGTAAAGACTCAAATTTCTGACCTTTTATTTAAACAAAAAAACAATACTTCCTCTGCCAAATTGAAGTATACTTATAATCTGCCATATCAAGTTATCACTTGTTAAATCCATTGATTCTTTTTTTATCAACACTAGTAGTCCTGTATATAGCATTTCGCAATTCACCTATGGCCTTTACATGCACCAGGTAACGGCACCAGTTTTGGGTCAGAAAGAGTACTGTACGATACGTAATAATTATAATGTTCTAGTACCTAATTGCCGTAAGAAATTTATAAGCTTTAGGTGATTGAAAGAAACATAGCGATGTGTTAAACTGACTGGAATTAATTCTCCCACAGGCGTTAGATATACATGTAACAGGTTGGCAATGGGATGTAGAGTAGTGAACACATTTGGCCTCTTTTTTACTGATAACTGGCACAATTGGAAGGAAGGGGGAGGGGAGGGAGGTGGGGGGGGGGAGATCCCTGTGATCTAGAGGTACATTGTATGTGGGGTACAGCAGGTGTACAGTGTTTGTACCTAACAGAGCACAGATAGTGGAAGTTAGTCTAGAAGGAAGAGACAGGCGAGAAGTTGAAATGTTGTATGATTTCCTTTGTTCCCGTAGTCAGTTCCCACTGCAATTCCGGTCAGATATTATATAATTTGACAAATTTCTTCAAATCAGCCCAAAATTCTTGTTGGATTTGAAATCATGTTAATCCCTAGCATTGAATAATATTCAAAGTTCCATTTGTCCTTGACAAAATTTGAAGCATTGTAAAACAGGTAATTCGAAGCGATAACAGTCCCTCATTTTCTCACTGGATGTTGTGTTGCAACTGAGAAATAATGCCTATAATCGTTTTGGAAATACAGTAGACTACTTACACCAGCCACTTACACTGATGGACCTCAGCTTAGAATGTATTTAAAGAGTCACTTTTCAAAAGTGTTACAGAATTACAACCTGCTTTGATATAAGTTAGTTTCACTGGTCTACAACATATCAACATTAAATTTGTACTAAAGTCATCCTGGAATACTGCTCTAATTGAATATGAAAGAAAAAGAGAAAAGGAAAAGGAAATTGTGTTATTGAAGAGCCTGTTTTACAGGGACTACATAGCTGTTACCATAATGTACATGCACAAACGTTTAGAATTTATTAGTAAATATATTCTGTCCTACGTGCGCCCAGCTCTGGTACAAATCGTTAAGTCTGTATTAATTCATTTTGCAAGAAATGATTTAATTCAATCATTTCCACCCGTGGGGATTTTTTTTGACATATCTTCCCTTGTTATGTTATTTCCTGTTTTCAGAGGGGAAAGACCCATACAGTCATTACTGCTAATTAGTTCATATACATCTTAATTGACGGTGACCCTGTGTTGTTTATATTTATCATCTTTTGTTTCCTCGTGCAGTTATTGCTGTACCTACAAGAGTTTTCACAGAGACTGATCGCGAAAACGAGCAATTTGGAAAAGGAGGTGGACGGACTTGTTAATACTGCCAAGAGCGCCAACACCAAAGTACACAACACCTTCAATGACTTCTTGATGCTTGCCAACACACAATTCATTGAAAACGTAAGTAATATTTCCTGGCGAACCCAGATATCTGGTACCATCAAAGTGACAACTTCCCATTTAATTCACTATTCACTATTTAATACACAATTTATATTAACTTGTATAACTGTTTAACGCTCCTTGCTTACCTGTCTCCTCACAACCTCAGCACTCACTCTACCATGTCTAGAGTGAACTGATGACCTTTTGACACTGTGCGCCCTCTATGACCAGACCTTTCCGGTCAATGACCTCCCTTACCATTCTACCACCCAGAGGTTGTCAGAGACAGGCAAGCTTGTGGCTCGTAAATATCCAAACCTGGTAAGGTATAGGATTTCTTTTGGAAACAGTTTTTTTAAACTTACCTATCCTGTCCGGCTGTGGGATCATGTTTTACGAGGTAATCCCTCAAACTAGGCATCCTACCTCTATTTGGAGCTCTCGTTCTATTTTCCGTATCGATGATTAGAAAGATTGGGTAACCTTTTCCCTCAGAGACTACTGGTAGCCATTTCCTCTGACAGACTTTGACGAAGGGGTTTGACTTCTTAGTTGACCTTGTTCAAAGTACTGATTGGAGACTTGCAGGGACTAGAATAATCATTTTACATCATCGGCAAATTATGGTTGTATCCTTGAAGTTTCGCTCATTTTGGATATGATGAAACCTTATCGAGATTGCTTCCTTTGTGATTTGGTATTTCTGATTCCAATATGAATTTACTATATTTACTTCGCTGCCCGCTTACCTGTCTCCCCACAACATTAGCACCACATTCTACCGTGTCTAGTATGCCCTGGTAATCTTTTAACACTGTGCACCCTCAGTGACCGGCCACTTGCGGTCAATGCCCCCCTTCTCATTCTACCATCCAAAGTGTTTACTCATGCGTTTTCGTAGTGGATTCAAATCTTTCGAAAACTACCACGTCGGGTAAGCGGGTCACTCGTAAATATATAAACCAGTAAGTTTTATCATGCTCCCCTCTTACCTGTCTTGACTCTACTATACACTCTACCTTCCCATCTACCTAGCTTAATACTGGTAATAGTTTAGCATTGTACCGCACCCCCCCCCGACCCTCCTCTGGGTCATCGCCCATCACCTCCTTCCGAATCTACCATTCGCAAAGTCTATTCGGGTGATAGTCTTGTTTCATTGGAATATCAAGTTTTTGGCATTGCCAGTATTTCTGATTCTGAAAAGCAAATATAATGATTATCCATTTGCACAAATATGCAAATTAACATAATACAATCCAGTTTGATGTTGCCTTAGTATGTAGTACAGTCAGTTTTGATCAATTAGTCTAAAAGTTACACTTCTGGTAATTTGTTAACACAGGTCCTTATCTGCGTGACCTACAGTATAGCTGCTCAACGTCTATCCTAAATTCTAGCTGTCGTCTTCCCCCGTACAACTGAATCGATCGAACACTTGTAATCTATTAGTTAACTGCCGTCGTGGTCTTAGTTCTCTCTGTTAACATCTATCAATACTGATCTTTTAATCTGTGCTGTCACTATTACCTCATTACATTATACATTAACACCTCCAATCTCCATCCATGTTTTCCTCAACTTACAACTGATTCTGTCAACACATGTAATATGTATTACCTGCCATAATCTGACTTTCTCTCTGTTAACATCTATCATACTGATCTTTTAATCTGTGCTGTAACTTTTACCTCATTGTACCATCTTAACACCTATTATCTACATCCCTAAATTTAGAGACATAAGATGTCAAAAGCAATATTAATATTTCGCCCAATTTCTGACTGAATAAATTACAGAGGTTTTCGTGCCGACCTTGAGTCGGAGGGGACGTAGCGGTCAGTGATAGATGTGTGATGCTGACCTTACGAAGTCTCCCTTAGGATTTCACAATGTTTTGTCTTTATGACTTGCTTCATGCTGTGACAGTTACATTAAAAACTTGCATACCATCAGACCCCAATGAAGTGTGGTAAATGCTCTGTAGCCACATGATCATAGCTGGGTATTTAGCAACTTACTCTTTAAAACCAACAAGATTCCAATGGATGTAAGTCACACAAGGAAAACAGTTGTAAGTCTTGAGGATGGTAGATTTGGAAGGAAGAGTTAAAGTAGGTCAGTGGGGGGGTGGGGTGGAGTAGGGGGGCGCAGTGCTAAAATGTTACCAACTGTTGTAGGCTAGGTAGATTAAGTGCATCAGTAGAATAGAGACAGGTAAGTATCCTCGTAAATCCCCCAACCAGTAAGTTTTGGGGGAACTTACTCCTATGGCAGATATTTGTTGCCCTCATGTAAAACTGCTAGCAGGCTTTCTATTGATTCAAATTTATGATACTTTCACAATTTTCAACAATTACAAATACAGCACGTAAGAAACAATAACATTAAACTTCTATAATTTACTGTTAATAGAGCTGCAAAATAAATATCAGTATTGAATATTTCCAGGAATGGAGGAGACTTGGATGGAGAAACTTGTGCTAGGTGAAATACAGGAGCATTCTAAATTATATACACGTAGCGTTAACTGGGGCATTGCATTTACTTTCATAACACATATATATGTTGCTTTGTTGGTTCATTCTTTACATTTTATACCTACAACAGATCATATTTTGAACTGCCTGCCAAATAAAGAACAACTTTGTTGAAGTAATGGACTCATTATATGACAGAAATGATACTATTAAAAAATGTCGGACAAATCTTTTTAGTTTAAGATTTAGGATTTAAGCCTTTGAAAGAAACTACAAAACCCTGTCCATTGATCGTTACTTGAAACAGAGAAAGTCAGACATTCAGTAATTGCTACTCATGGTTGAACTTCAAGAAGCATTTTCCTCCCACCTACAAAGCATTTCCTCTCACTGAGACTGTCTCAGAGAGACAAGTTAATTATCTAATGTTTTTTTGTTCAACTCACATCAGTGTATGTAAATAACCTGAATGTGTTTAACCTCCAGAATTGTTAAAATATATAATGTGCTACAATACTGATGACCTTTAAAATCATCGATTTAAATGACATGCCGACTAAATTAGTTATGGGGTTAATGATGTATATTCGGTGGCTAACTTTTTTGTGAGAAGCATTATATGATTGAACTTTGGATGTACTTTACAAATGTGTGGTCATATTCTGTTAATAAAAGTGCAATGTTCCTAACAGTATTAGAGGTTCATTATTAATCAACAGGTAGATTTATCAGTATTATTTTAAAGATTTGTTAAGTTTAATCTCCCTTGAGTTTAGTCTTCTTTTGAAAAAAAAATTGGAAGAAGAAATAAAATATTTGCTTTGATGTCATTTAATTTTTATATCACTACATAATTTGTTCTATAAAGTTTATTACTCAGTGGGTGTAAGGTGAGAACAGTTTTTCACCTGTTTGTAAAATTCTGCAGTAGATGAAAAATGCTTGGAAAGACATAGGATTTTGTACATAAATTACAATATATAGTTTCATCTTATCCTGGAAGTGAATCAGCTTCTTTTTATTATGGGCAAAAGGGAGGGGGGGGGGGGAGGGGGAGGGTGGTTGTTCTGTGTTTGAACTTTGAAATTACCTTGATCAATTACTTAATGTCACAGCCGGAGAAATGGTTGATGAATTTACTAAAACATTTTGCTGGACATACGTACAAATTGTCAAGACCTTCATGTAAGTTTCATAGTTTGTGTGGACTGATTACACTGATGACTTCCCATTTCCATATGGTGCAATCGGTTGCCGTGGATGATGTATCGGATGCTATAGGAAGTGTCTCCAAAGCAAAGCAGCACAATCCCTACAAAATGGCAGCACAGGATGTGAAGTCCTGAGGGTTCGGGCTGTATCGTACCTAGTCTCCAACCTTCTTGCCTCACTTTTTCTTTTTCCAGAGAGTTTACGATGACTCAGAGGAAGTGGAGGCACCAGATTCAGAAGAGAAGGACAGCAAGAAAGACCCTCAGGTAAAATCAGAGTCAAAATCAATTTCCAGGTCTTTCGTCTAATTTAATGAAAAAACTTTTCATCCACGTTTCTTCGCCGATGGTTAAAAGTCTAAGGTTCGATCACAGATATTTGCCACTTGGGAACAATGTAATTTTGATATTGTGTGCTGTGGTCTAATTCTACCCTGGCTAAATTTAAAAAAAAAAACAACTAATTACTGATGATGGAAGATGGGAGGGAGACATGGCCCCCTGCCCCCCTGCCCCCCCATGCACATGCCTCTGATGCTGGCTGCTAATGAATCTTTATTATGAATAATAGACTCACTGATCTTATTTTTTCCTGGTCTGTTCATTTAAAGCTGACTTTTGGCATAAAAAGCGATCCAAAATAAGAGGAGGTTTTAATCAGTCTGAGGAGTTTGGAGTGGCAAAGAATTTTTTGGAGCTTATTTGGGCATATCATCAGAAATTTAGATGTAGTGCAGACATTTTTCTTGTTAGGGTTAATACAATCAATTTGTACAGTGTGCACTCTGACTTCTCCGAAGTAAAAAATGCAAGTATTATTTCGATTTCGGCATCTCCTTAAAGTACATTTTTTTCATCTTTTCATCAACTTTAACTGTCCCCCATTTGAATGTTGCAGTTTTCTCCATCCACTAATGGTTTTAAAATTTGTCTTCTCAAGTCTAAATCCAGGGAGCAGCGAGAGGCAGAGGTCATTCCCAGGGTCATTAAAGCTCTGACCCTTGGGGTCAATGTACTAGATACTGCCTTTGAGCAGCTGGATGCGAATGCAGGCAACTCAGATTCAGAGGAGGAAGATGCTACCTACAAGTCTGTTGATCCAATTCTGGAACCAAAGGTAAGTGACAGCCTCATGATGGTACAGTAGTAAGGAAAGCTTGTGTCGATCTTACCAAATAACGTTGCAGTTAAATAACCTACACATCTGTTGATCCAATTCTGGAACCAAAGGTTAGTGACAGCCTCATGATGGTGGTAAAGAAATCATGTTTTGATCTTACCAAATAACGTTGTACTTAAATTACCTACACATCTGTTGATCCAATTCTGGAACCATAAGGTAAAGTGATGTCCTCATAATGGTTGTAAAGAATGCATTTTTTTATTTTACCAAATAACGTTGCAGCTAAATTACCTACAAATCTGTTGATCCAATTCTAGATCATAAGGTAAAGTGATGTCTTCATAATGGAAGTAAGGAATGCTTGTGTTGATCTTACCAAATAGCGTTGTATTTATATTACCTACACATCTGTTGATCCAATTCTGGGACCATAAGGTAAGTGACATCCTCATGACGGTGGTGAAGAAAGCTTGTTTTGATGTTATCAATACAGTAGAACTTCACACACAAATCTGTCTACCCAATCCTGGAACGAAATGTAATTGGTGTACTCAACATGGTGGTAAGGATAGCTTATTTTGATCTTAGCAAATAACTTTGTATTTTACCCTACACATCAGTTGATCTAATCCTTGAAACAAAGGTAAAAGGTTTTCTTGATCGTGGTTAAAGAAAGCTCGTTTTGATCTTACCGAATAACTTAATACTTGTCGTGTAACTTGTAATAGATGGGTGAAGGACATCTACAGTCTCAGCAAACGTAGTGTTCTTGGTTTTAAAGAAATATCAAACAGATGATGCATGATTGAACACAATTGAGCACAATTGAACATGATTTAACCAACCCATGATTGAACCCATGATTGACATTTGTAATGTTATGACATCTTTTGGAGTTTGTGATTGTTTATGTATTTCCTCTTCTTTCACACTTGCAGGACTTGTACGCCCATCGAGCCCTACCTTACATCATCGGAACACCGGCATTCATGCAGGATGATGATGTAGGCCTAGCTGATCTCTATAGCGAAGGTAGATATTCGTTAGATTTGTATAATTTACTAACATCAATTGGCTTCACGATAGTTAAAGTAGCATTTCGAATAATGAATTGAAAGTAAAACCAACTTTTTTTTTCTTTTTTCGATTGCTCTTTACATGGGGTTATATATCAAATTGTAAGTGTGTTCGGGGCAAGGAAATAACGAGGACGAGATCAAATTGATTAATTCCTCTCATGTTGACCTTTGTTTATATTGAGACTATGATGGAAGCAGTCACAAAGTGATCAGATGCAAAGATCTTAGTTTGAGTGAATGCATATTTGCATGAAAGTCAGAGGTCCCGACATATTTTGATCCTCTCACTATCTTCAGCAGCGTCAGAATTCCTTTCAGAAGATCTTTCTAGGATCAATAAGGTTCATGCCTTCTGTCTTTCTTACTTTTACTTGCTCAGGTCTTTTGAAGTAAATAAGTAGTTTTGTTATCAGTTTTTCTCTCTCTCTCTGATTCACAATATAACTCAGTTGTCTTGGTAACCTTTTAATATATGCAAAAAGCTGCTTTCAGTTAGGTTTTTTGTTATTTTTGAAGCAGTAGTCAAACTTACACTCTCTTCTTGAAGACCATCTTCATAGAATCTTAAGGGAGGGAGGGAGAAGGGGGGGGGGGTGGGATTTAGTTAGAAATGCAACCAGCTGATTTGATGTAAACAATTTTGATAAGTAGAAGTAATGTAAATGTAAATGAAATCTTTTATAGCGCACTATGCGCGATGCATCTGTGCGCTTTACAAACAATCTAGAATATACAATGACATAAAACAGTAAATACATAAAACAGTATATACATATACCATATACAGATACATACAGGAATATGAGATCCAAAAACGATTAAGTACGATTAAGTACTTGTTATGGTGTCAGGATGGATAACATAACGACGTCTAGCAAATTTTGTAAGGTTGAGCAGGAAATCACAGGTTTGTATTGGCAACACTCTCACCTGATCAGTGAGTAGACCTGTAATTATATGGGTACAGCCTTTCCTTTTCTGTGTATTATAGCCCGTTATCTTCAACCCATGTCGGATTGGCTGAGAGAAGTCTGTCAAGAGCCGTACGTCAGAAATAAACATTGCTGAAAGCTGTGTAGGAGTCAGCAGGAAGCCGTATAATTAGTTTTGGGCGGTTTGAAGTAACTTTACCAAGGGGCAACGGATATCTCATGTTTTAAAGTGTTTCTGCCGATGTAGATAAAAAACAGACATACCTCACAATGTACAAAGTCTGAATGGCAATTTATAGCCAGCTTGTTTGACTTCTGTGCACGGAATTAGCATGTAACTTTTGAGTTGGTTTTTATTCATTTCATTGAGTTCAATTAAATGTTGAGCAGAAAGACAACACAGAGAATCAGCACTTCAGAGATTGTCAACATTGCAAAACAAACTAACTTTTGACATGTGTAGGGCCAGTCTGGTCACAAGTTAAACTCTTGAATGACTAAGCTACCCAGAACAGAAATGTTGCATCATGTAGGTAGTTCACTGGAGTAGAGTCGTGTGACTACCACTTTGATTGGCTAATAAACAAATTGTTTACCAGCTCCTATGGTGTTGCATACTCTGATATTGAGAAATCATGACTATTTCGAACCTTTTGAATTCACCCTAACATAGGTCAACTGTCGCATCTAGTACAGATACTTTGTGTTCAACATCTGGAATATAAAAGTTGGCAGACTGTTTGTGTACTACATTATGTAATATCACAGATAATACATATTCATGACTAGCTAACTTATCTCTCCAGTGAATAACAGTTAAGAGCAGCTGCAAAAAGCTTTTACAGTTGTGCTCTCGGGTTTCGAGAAACCTTCCTAGCTAGAAAATGTCATGATAGGTGAAGTTTTGTACTGCTGTTATCATTCAAGTGGAAAAATTACTCTTTTATTATAAACAATATCGGTATTTCAGTCTAGTCGATAAAGGAAAGAATCGTTTTTTTGCCATTTATTTTCGTTCCCTATAATATGATGAATATAAAATTTCCTTGTTAGTACTTGTCGGTAAAAAATAGCAGGTTTAATGCTTCTTCCATTTGAAAGAGCAACAGCTAATATTATTGCCCAGTGAATTACGGTCAGCACACACAGTCAAAAAACATGATAGTGGTGTTTATTTAAAGTTGTAAACATTCTATTCCTAGGTAGAAAGTTATGATATTTACATTACATTACATAAATGGACAAGTTTTATATTGTCATTATAGATCAATTCGAGTAGTCAATAAGGTTTTTTATTTTAGATCATTTTCTCTTTATTTTCCTTATTTCTGTAGATGAAGAGGAAGAAGAAGGAAGTTCAGCTTCGTCATCGGAAGAAGAAGAAGAGTCAGATCTCTCAGAATCAGATGTAAGAATTCCTTGTCTCAATTTGCCTCAAATTAGTTTGGTTTCACTCCAGTTTTTGAACCCTGATTGAAAGAATATCATTATTTTTATTCAGATCTCTCAGATGTAAGAAATCGTCTCAATTTGCCTCAAATCAGTTTGGTTATACTCCATGTTTTTAACGTGATTGAACAAACGTCATTATTAATATTCGCTGTTGAAAGTGTCATGTAGATAAAGTGTTACTGATAAGTATGGATCCAGAAATTAATATGTTTACAGAAAGTAGCACTATTCTCAATGTCAGTAACCAAATTGGAACTCAAAAATGGTAACCAGATCTGTTTGGCTTTTTATGTCTACAATTTTTGTCATCAGCTTACTAGTAATATTCTTATATGGAAATTTTCAGAAGAAGAAAGGGTGGGGGGTGGGGGGTGGGGGGAGTGGTGGAGGATGGATAGGGGGACGTACCCATGTTTGTGTAGCTTGTGTGGGTTTCACTATCCAGGTAAACAGGCAGTCAGGAATCATAGCTACAGTGACTTGATTGTCTTTAATCCTTGTATCTATATATTGATATGCTCTTTTAACTAGTGTCTCACCCTTTCCCATATTCCTCACATTCCCATGTCCCTGCATGGTATCAGTTATGAAGTTTTTTGGTTTGTGTATTGAGAAAGTAATATTTATCACTGTTTCTGTTGTGAAAATACTCATGATTTTGCTGCTTTTTTGAAACCTTCCTTTTCTTTCAATTTTTTTTTGTATTATAATATTATGATTAATTTTTTGTAGTGTACCATTTGAGCCATTCTTGAGGATGTCAATGTATTGAAGATTTTTGTCTAGAAACTTAATCACTCTTTAAGATATTTTTGTGGTTTGTCTTAAATGTTTTTAATATCCCACATAAACTGGAAAGTTTATCACTTCTTGTCCAAAAGCACTTTTGTACCACAGAGAAATAAGCCTTAGAATGCAGTACAGTTAACATGTTGTTGTAAACATTGTGTAACTATGGTAACCTTTGCTCACAGTATTCAGTGACTGCCTCTGACAGTGAGGAGGAGGCCCCGCGGAGCAAGAAGGGATCTCAGTCAGCTAGTACAGCCAAGGTATAATTACTTTGAATAAACAAACCCATATTCTATGACATAACTTACTGCATTGAAAAAGAACTTAAGGAATGTCCTCTCTAACACTGGAGAGGAGGGTCAGGGAGGGGTATTACTAGTAGGGGTGGGGCAAGAGGGGATCTCAATAGTACAGCCAAGGTATAATTAGTTTGAATTAACAAACCCATATTATATGACATAACTGCATTGTCAAGAACTTAAGAAAGGTCCTCTCTAACGCTGGAGAGGAGGGTCAGAGAGGGGTATTACTAGTAAGGGTGGGGCAAGAGGGGATCTCAATAGTAGAGCCAAGGTATAATTAGTTTGAATTAACAAACCCATATTATATGACATAACTGCATTGTCAAGAACTTAA
>KN890668.1:37054-53724 GCA_000934455.1 Apostichopus parvimensis
ATAATTAGTTTGAATTAACAAACCCATATTATATGACATAACTGCATTGTCAAGAACTTAAGAAAGGTCCTCTCTAACACTGGAGAGGAGGGTCATGGAGGGGTATTTCTAGTAGGGGTGGGGCAAGAAGGGATCTCAGTCAGCTAGTACAGCCAAGGTATTATTTTGTTTGAATAAACAAACCCATATTCTATGAAACAACTTACTGCATTGTCAAGAACTTAAGAAAGGTCCTCTCTAACACTGGAGAGGAGGGTCAGGGAGGGGGGTTACTAGGAGGGGTGGGGCAAGAGGTGATCTCAGTCAGCTAGTACAGCCAAGGTTTAATTAGTTTGAATTAACACACCCCTATTTTATGACGTTTATGATGTTTATATCTGATTACACTATAATCGTAATAAGCTATGATAGATTGCTGTAAAGATTGTATTGTGACTGATTGACCTTTGCACTGAAAGGTCACCAGATTGAGTATTTATCATCAAATTACAGTAGGAATCCATATTCGACATGTTTACGGAAATCTTCCCCCAA
This sequence comes from Apostichopus parvimensis, assembly GCA_000934455.1. Classification (NCBI taxonomy): domain Eukaryota; kingdom Metazoa; phylum Echinodermata; class Holothuroidea; order Aspidochirotida; family Stichopodidae; genus Apostichopus; species Apostichopus parvimensis. The sequence continues at coordinate 37,589 of KN890668.1, forward strand.
AAGTTGTTATTATTGGTATTAAAGTTTAGCATGCTAAAATTCCTAAAGGAACTTTTCCATTTATCACTTTCCATAAAGTTTGTAATCCTTGGTGTTTTTCTCAGAGATTAAAATAATTGACAGTAAACCGTCTGATTTCCTGAAAACTATGCAGTTTAAAGTAAATATAAAGATGTGTTTAAATGTTTATTCAAGGATGACCATTTTTGACAAGTTTTACATTTTAAATTGTAGAGTGGGGCATCACACGAAGAGCAAGAATCGGACGGAGACCTCTTTGGCTCAGAGCAAGATGAATCTGAAGACGATGACAGCGAAGGACACGAGAAGAAGAAAGCCAAACCAAAGGTTGGTGAAACAAATATGCTTTTAGGGAGTTAAACTTTCATTAGGTATCCTAGCAACAACTTCAAAACAGTTAAAAGTATCTCTTTCTGATTATTTTACCCTGTTTAAACTGATATATTTTTTTATGTGGATATTTGGTCACCACATAAACCTTCCTTTAACAGATCAGATGGACATATTGCAATCTGTGAGTTTCTATGGCTTGACAGTAATTTAACAAGTTCAAGTTTTATTCAAGTTCAAGGGGGCTCTCCAGCATTTCTGCAGATGTCATGTCAGTCCTAATGTGCATAATCTGTACAGTTAACTGAAAACTTGCAAGCATGCAAACATGCCAGGTGAACTTGAACAAGCTCAAAATTGCACTCATTTGTGCAGTTTGGCCAAACTAACAAAAAGAAGGTGTTAAAAACTAATTAGTCTGCCCTTTGAGACTTCAAAAGATCTCTTCTTCTATAACGACGAACAAAATTGTATGTACTAATAGTGATCAACTCATGGTACACTTATGATCTGTTACCGTCAAGTTTCACGGAATGAGAAAGGACTGATATGACAGCCTCTGGACAGTGGATGAGAGATTTTATTTTCTGTAGCTTGCATTGTTCCAACATCTGCTTCTACCAGTAGCTAGTCTCTATTGTAATCTTCCATGTAAAATTACGGACATAAAGTCAACATGGTATCCTATCATAAAAGAGTTTGCAAGTTAATCTTTTTGTTTCTGTCTTAAAGGGAAGTGCATTTGCAAATGAGTTGGCAGCCAAGATAGGAGCTGAGCCTCTTGGAGGTGGTGATGATGATGATGAACAGGGTATGTCGGTGGAGCTAACTCTCCATATTTATCTTGTAGTAAAGTACAAATAGGTCCCACAAGCACTTGCTGATACACAGCGTATATTGCTTTCATGTTGTCAGCCTGTGAGGTTTATCCTTTTTTTTATTTAGTGAACCAAACTTGCACCAGGAATGAATGCATTTGCAACCCTCGTATGCCAAAAGTGGAAAAAAAAGGAGAAGCAAGATGCATATTTATAGAACTAAATTAGAAAAAGCACAAAATGTTATTGTGGACTGGTTTCTGCAGAAAGTAAAATTCTTTTGTAATTTCAGATGTATATTTTTGGACCTATCGTTAACACACTCAATACAAAATGTCAGATTGAAGTTAACACTCTCACTTTAATATTAGACCAACATTTAAGACTTACACTATAAATGTTAGACCTACAGTGAAACTCCCACTATGAATGTTAGACCTACAGTTAAAACTTGCACTATAGACTTACAGTTAACACTCACAGCATAAATGTTAGACCTACAGTGAACACTCACACTATAAATGTTACAGCTAACAGTTAACACTCCCACATGAATGTTAGACCTACAGTGAAACTCCCACTGTGAATGTTAGACCTAAAGTTAACACCCTCTTTATAAATTTTAGAGCTGTTACAGCAGGTATATACCTATAGCAAGCCCTATTATAAACCTCTGGGCTGTAGTTTGTCACTGTCATCAATTGATTAGGATAATTATAAACTGACTGTTATTTCTTAAAAAAAGAAAACAGCTTTTGTAGCATTTATAGGGACCATTACACTAGTTATGTGTCTCACACACTGATGACTCTAGTGTAAAATCCACCATGGTTGTATCGCTTGTATTAAAATTGAAATAAAGAATTGTTGCCACACATTGATTCAAATCAAATGGTTTATTCTAACTTCGTAGCTACCAAAGAGAGAGCTGTCTCAGAAGTGAGCCAAGGATCGGAGAAAGTCTCAAAGAAAGAAAGCAAAAGGAAAAAGAAGAGTAAGAAACATCGTTCTGAAACAGAAATCTCAAAGACAGAAGGTACGGATCCATCAAACTCTGATGTGGAAACAGATGGTTTCCAAATTGTTTCAGTTTATAATCATTTATTTGTCTTTTAAAATGAATGATGTATAATCAACGTGAAATGCAGATTTAATATGTTATGACAATAAGAAGCCGCATATATGGGAGATGCCAAATGGCTTAATCATAACTTACACTTCACATCGGGTTTGTCATCCGATCTATGTTCCTTTTTGTTTGCTCATTTTGGAATTTGGAAGAGCATTTCAGATGGGAAAGTCATGGGTTAATCCTGAATGAAAAATCCAACTAACTTTGGCCGGCCACTGGTTGAATCCACAAACCTCCCAGATGCAAGGTTTCAATGCTTCTTATAACACTGTCTTTATCCCCTTAACCATGACACTGGATGTGGTTAGATTCTTATGTAGGTTGTTTTGATATGTGGACAAAAAAATCTAACAAGCTATGTAAGCTAGGAATACTGAGAAATTTGCTTGTAGTTATGAGGTGTTTTAATTTAAAGGTTTAAACAACATAGATACCCATATTTACATACTTTAATATACATATAAGTATAAAGAGAGCATAAGAAATCTTTTAAATGTTCAAAGTTTAAATGACATCGATAAATAAAAAAAGTGACAGATTGTCTGGTAAAATGCTGGAGTCACTTGAGTGTCTTTTCACCCTTTGTATTGACAGATAAATTGGGAGGTTAGGTTTAGTATACCTATTTAACTATTCAATGAGCAAGGTTACAACATGAAAAAGAAATACCCAGGATCAAGCCTTCTTTAATATTCTAAATAATGTTGCTTAAATACCATTGTTAGCTGTTGGAAACTTAAATCGCTCACCAGCGTGGAAAAGAATTTGTTTTTCTAAATATATGATTTTTAAATTTCAGATTCCTTAAGTTTTCATATACCGTGAAACATTTGATATCGACTGTCGTTTATTTATTCTTGCGTTTTGTTTGTTTTTTGTTTTTTGCTTAAATTTATTAAAGATGACAACCTCTTTAGCCAACCTGACCCAGAGGAGGAAGATTCGCCATTTGGTAGGAAGGGTCTCTTCAGCACCACCGGTGGAGGGCTCTTCGATAATAACGAAGACGATGGAGATGTAAGAAATAATTCTCTCTTTTTTATTTGTCAATTATTTTTTTTGAAGGATGAAGAATTTGAAGGATGGGTGAAATTGAATACCAGACTTGAAAAAATTTGAGCTAATAATCACTCTTTTTTTCTTATTTTCTCTTCCGTCAAGGGTGGTTTATTCGATGAGGCACCAGCTGATAAAACAGCTGATCATATCTATGAAGCTGTTAGTGCCGCCGGTAAGTCAGTCGAATTAAACATTATTTTACCTCCTGCCCCCTATCCCATCCGTCTCCCCTTAACCCACCTTTTTCCCTCCCCTCTGTGGCCCCCAAAGCTCAATGAAACTCTGACTATTTCCAAATAGCTCCTCCTTTCTTTGAGTTTGAAGTCAGATCTTATCTCTGTTTTACCTTCCGTCCATCAGATGAGCCATCCTCCCAGAAACAACGTAAGAAGGAGAAGAGCAGAGAGAAGCCCAGGTCATCAAGCGGACTCTTTGAAGAGGATGAAGATGAACTCTTTGCTTCCACTTCCTCTAAGAAATCAGAGGTAACAACACCTTCTTTCATGTTGTATGGTTAAAGCTAGTAGAAGGAATGGGGGGGGGCGAGTGAAATTTAATGCATGTATTCAATTTTATTTAATTTGAATTTGAATGAAAAAAAAAAAATTAACAAAACCTCTCGAAATTTCACTAACCGATTCTAGAAAAGAGAAAATGCTTCCAACTTTCAAAGTAAATGTGTGACCATTATTTTGTTGTTTATGTTTTAAGGAACCGAAGAAAGCTAAACCTTCGTCTAAATCGGACGGAGGAGGCCTGTTTGCAGATGACGACGATGATCTCTTTGGTGCTCCCCAAACAAAGCCAGCAAAGAAGGGTAAGAAAAATTAATATGCAGATTATTAATAAGTGCTCTGATATGGTTTTTGCTCTGTACATTTAATTATATGTTAATTATGTGTTAATCTTAGCTTTGCTGATTCCTGTTCTGTAATGCTGTTCTATTTTATTTCCCACGTTAGCTAAAATAAATGAAGTTCCAGAGTAAAAGCTTTGAGAATCTTTGGGCTCTCATAGTTTTGTAGTTAGAAAGCTCTGTTCATCTGAAAACAACCAGGACATGTTCCGTCTTTGTGTTTTTCCGATCATACCGATCCAGTATGAGAGTAATATTACTGGAGCTGTTTTGGTTATCACAAAACATAACAAGGTTTATTTAGGAAGGTATTTAAACATTTAAAATTATAATTCTATTAATATAATGTAATAGTATAGGCATGGACGGCAGTTACTTTGTGATGCTTATGAAAGGCATGGTGCTTGCCGGAGAAGCCATTGGGATATAATTTACTATTTACAAAGGGGTGGCTATCCAGTTTACAGTTTTAGCCATTTAAGATATTTTTTATTTTTTTAGGTCATATTTAAAAGCATCCACAATCAGTGACAGACAGAGTTGATAGATTCCTTGTATTCAACAGATTATGTTGTTTTTCTTATCTATTTGAATTTTGCAGAGGAGAAAATGAAAGCTAAATCAGTTGACCTATTTGGAGAGGAAGATGGAGACTTATTTGGTGATGAAAGTCAAGCTCAACCTTCTAAGGTGTCTGAAGAAAAACCAAAGAAGAAGGTATTTGTACCTGCATGTGCATTATGTGTGTGTGTGTGTTGGGGTGGAGATGGGGGGGGGGCAGTGGAAGGTTGCATTTGTCTGATTCAAGAGTTTAAGGCCTTTCAGTTCTTGGTAAGAAATTTGTTTTATAATTAGATTATTAGATTATTTCAGCAAAATCAACATTAAAATATGATGTCATAATGTCAGTCTCTGAAACTGACATATTTGTATGAATAACATACAAAAGTACTTTTTCATATTTTTGAATTGTTTTCTTCATGATGTGACATAAAAGTGTAAAGTAGTGAAAGCAATAAATGAACCATATCGTTACTGGACACGCGTACCAAAAGGAACGAAAAATTCTGTAAGATAATTTCTACAATTATAATCGTTATCCGTTTTGATCTTAGCTTCCGGCAGGCGCAGTGCAAATGTTCGGTGGGGCCAACCCTCTGGCCAGCAAGAGACAGCCCTCGTCTTCGTCTTCTTCATCTGACGACTTTGAAGAACCCCCAGAGATGGCATCACAACCGAAACCGAAACCAAAACCTCAAGAGCCAACAAAGTATGATATTTTTGTGTGATGTTGTGAAATTTGATAGTTACAATGTTATTGATTAGATTCTTCACAAACCTTATGTACAGTAAGTTGGTGAAATAAAGCCACAAAAATAAAAATAGATCTTGTTTGTTAGGGTAATATGTTTGCACATCAAGTTCATTTACCCCAAAAATTTGGTTTGGCTTTGCTTCTATTTAGTATCCATTAGTTTTGCATTTCCTATTTTCAGTTTTAGTAGCTTTATGAAAGTTGTATAAGCAGGGAAAATTTATTACTAGCATCTTGATTAAATGATATATTTTCACGAACAAAATTTGCCATATATTAAGGATCCCCCCTTTCACGCAATTCCCATGAAAGAGATTATATTGTCTCTTCAAGTAATGGAGAGAGCCTCTTTAAGAAATGCTTACCTTTACCCTGGGACTGGTTCAAATCTCACGCTCAACAAAAAGTCTTTTGAGCTTTCCAAAAACAATTGAAACCTTTTCAAAATGAAAGTACTACACCTGTTAAGTGTGCTTGTATTTTTCTGTTTCGGTTATGTCTATATTAAATATATTTTATGTGACCCACACAGTAGAACTGTGGCAGGGTCAAGGTATTGTCTCTGTTAATAGTCTTGTATAAAGGTTTCATCATTAACTTTACAGCATCTTTGTATTTGCATGCCATTCACATAGGGAGACGTATAAAACCACAGTGGACTAGACGTTTGAGCTATATCCTAGGCGAAATTAGAACTCAATTTCTGTTCATTCTGAAATTGAAGTAATCCAATATTTGAAATCTAACAGTTATTCTAAACTGAAGAAAATCACACTTGTCTCTCCAAAACTTTACAGTGTTACCATGGCATTAAACTGATTATTAATGATAGTTTCATCTCATCTGTCTTCTTCTTGCCTAGAGGCAAATAAGCTCTCCACAGAGAGTCTCCATTTGTCTCGGTCGGCAGCTGCGTTTCTGGCCTCATTCCAGGATCGCCAACCAGCCCTCTCTCTCTCTTTGTCCACTGTCCTGCGCCATGTTGTTTTTGGTAGCCCTCTCTTTCTCCTGCCCTCTGGTGCCCAAGTCATGCTGATGTTGCTGTCGTTGTTTGGTGAAAATAGGATGATAGTTTATTCAGTGTTATCCATCAAATGTAACTGCCACCACCACCACCACCCTCCTTCTCCCTCCCCTCCAACTTTTGAAGATGGCAAGTTCCTGTAACATCCTTTTGTTTCTTGCGGTCGTTTATTGTAATATGATTGTCTCTTGTTTTTATTTTAGAACAAAACCAACAGATTCAGGGACAAAGAAGAAAGAGAAAGATGATTTATTTGATGATGATGAAGATGATTTGTTCAGCACTCCCAGAGAAAAGAAAGATAAAAAGGTAAAAAAACAACACGAAGAATCAAAATTTCTACAAATTTGTCAATTTTTTCAAATTTTGTGGAGCAGAGGGGTGTGACCATTACTTTCCTTTTTTTGAAGAAAAGGAAGTATTTGTAATGTGCCACGACATCTGAGTTGAATGTTCTCCAAAATGTAAAATTCCCTGGTCAGAGCATTAATATACATCTTGTCATTGCTGCTGTATGTGGGAAGGAGTATGAGTCTTGTGAGAAATGGTCTAACTTTGGCTACTGGGCAGTCGGCCATATTCTTGAAGATTCTTACGTGATGAAATGTCGATGATGGTTACCTGTGTAGTGCCCTGTATTACATCTTCAAAGTCTCGATGATTGCATGTTTCCTGTGTCTCTGTGTGTAAATGAAAAAAACCAATAACAAAAAACCAACAAAGAAACGCAAAAAAAATTGAAACAAATATGGATCAAATTCACGATCAAAGTTGCTTGATATCCTATCTGTAACCTGGTACTGCACATTCCAGGAACAGAAGCTTAGACATATAGTAATAATTTTTTGGTTAAATAATTTCTTCCATTTCAGTTACACTCTTGTTAACATCCTAACTCTGTGTCAAAGAACTGAAACAATTGTCACCTTACTTATCTAATCATTATGCCTCCTGACTATTCATTGTATTTGGAAGTTTCCATAATAATGGTGTTGAATTCAGTCTCTTCTCTTACCATGTGGATGTATATAACAGGGTGGGCCTATAAAGCTGTATGTAATTAACATCAGGCCTAGGCTAGGTTTAAGTCAACTTGCAAGTATTGATGGTTCTCTAGCCCTCGGATGAATGTACATCGGTTAATATTATATTAGGACTAATCTTGTACTGGGGTCATTGCACATGGGAGAATGCACTGTGATTGGGTAGTCGTTTAGCTCCGGACTGCGTGCTATTCTGTAGTATTTATTTGAATAGGCAGAATCATTTAGGACTCGCGTTGAGGAGGATGTGTTTTTGGTAAATTTTCAAAATTTAAGTATGATTACATTTACTGGCAGGTTGACAGTCTTTTATGGTTGTATAATTTTACTGCTTTGTTATTTTAATTCAACTATATTTTGATTAATTAACCTGATTTAATTGGTTTTTGGTGTCGATGATAATCGTAACCTTTGCATTCATTATGGCGTTTGTGTGTGTGTATGCATGCGTGTGTGAGTGCGTTTGTGACGCCCAGTTGTAAACACTGGTCACCAGGGGTCAAATTGTGAAAACCTTGTAATCACGATATCTCAATGCATTTTGCATTCTGGTTATCAACTCTGTCGGTGTTCTTCCTTATTCAACTTTCTCTCTTGTCTTTCGGTTATAATCGACCATAATTTTCTACGGCGCTCTCGGCAGATATTTTTCTTTTCATTCTCGCAGCCTAAGAATCGCCCAGCGGAGAGTTTGTTCGACGACTTGGAAGGAGAAGGAACAGAAGATGACTTGTTTGCTGCCACCGCCAAACCGAAGGAATCGTAAGTCTCACAAAAAACAGAATTTCCTTGAAATACCTTAAAGCTGTTTTGTAAACATATATTAAATCAAAAGTGAAACGGCTTTCACAAGAGTCACTTGTCACTATAGTCCCAAGTGTTTTAGTTTTGAAAAGTAATTTTAAAGAGGGAATTATGAACTGTATGCTCCTTAGTTTTATAATACACTCATTATTATAGCCATCAGGTTGGCATGGATAAAAAGTACAATGGTGAAAGTTGATCATATGAGATCCTTAGTTGGATACTAACTCTTTGAAACAACGAGGGACTTAATAGCATTTTGTTTCGATGCATTCTTTTGTGATTCAATTTTATTTTTATTGACGGTTTGTTTATCAGAAGACTCTGTACCTTGTGTGTTTTATAACACATAGAGTACTACACATAGAGTTGTATTACACGTAGAGTTAATAATTATCAGTTATTACTGTTGTGTCAATATTTGCTTTGCTCAATTGTTTCCTCATCTGACAATGCTCCACAGCACCAAAAAGAAACCGCCTGGTGGAGTCGCACTTTTTGGCGGGGCTGACCTATTCGGAGAGAAAGAAACAGAAGGGGAAGGAGGGAAGTCTCCTGTGAGTTTTGCTCTTAACTTCTTTCAAGGAATATTTTGAGTTATTTTCAAAATTTTATTTTGGCCAGATAAAGAGCTTATACATGAGGCTTCCATTATGTGTGTTAATACAGATATGAATATGTATTATATGTATATATCTATATGCATTAGAAACTCTGTGTCTATTATTATTTATATTATTTATATTATTATTATCTTTTTTCAGTGTAATTAATGAACAAGTTTATTTTGGCCAGATAAAGAGCTTATACATGAGGCTTCCATTATGTGTGTTAATACATATATGAATATTTATTAATATATATATATATCTATATGCATTAGAAGCTCTGTGTCTATTATTATTATTATTTATATCATTATTTATTATCTTTTTTTTTTCAGTGTAATTAATGATCAATTGTTTGCCCTTATCAAACACACTCCTAGATGATGATAAAGATATCTAGGTTGCATCATTTGAATTTTTCCTTCTTTGTGTTGTTATTGCGTTGGTTTACTTTATTAATGGTATTGAAAGCGCTAGCCGGCGAAATGTACTCACTATTTCAATAAAATAGACTCAATGTGCCTTTTTAATTATGTTTATGATAGACCACGAATGGAAGTCAGTGTCCCCTTTCTCCTGATCTGACACTTGAATCCTTCTCACCCTCCCTTATCAAATTTATTGTTAGACCAAGGAGGAACCCCCACCCTTGCAGAAAGCCCCGAATCGAAATAAGACGAACACACTCAGCCTCTTTAACGATCAGTTTGACGGTGAAGGTGGAGATGACACTCTGTTCGCTGCGCCATCAAAACAGAAAGCAGAAGAAGAAGAAGAACCAAGTGAAGACAAGGTGAGAATTATTAACACCAAAATGAGATAGTTTCCCCCAAAATATGCCAATGTAAACCAAATTTTACTGATTGGAATTCATAGGTTAAGAAATAATATATGTTTTCTCAAAATGAAAAAAAAATTTAAAAAATGAAAACAGTAGTAACATTTTTTGGGGTTATATTTAATCGTTAAAGGGGGTAGCCCATGTTCCATGAAGACCATGGAAAAGTGTACAACATTGTAAGTAAATCGAAACGGTTGTATGGTAGGTATTAAAGTAAAATAATGTCCGTCATGTACTATTATTATATTGCATTCTCTATGTGTTATCAACACATTGATATCCTATAGGTAGAGTAGCATTCATGTTGTGCATGCTTTAGTCACATGTTATTTGCAAAGGCAGCTGTTCTCCACTTGTTTAATTTAAATTGGTGCAACGAACCTCTCCAATTGGTCAAGTACTTTAATAACTGACCGCCGTTGTAAGTGAATCGTCTCATGCTTTACATATCACTGGTAATCAGACGGACGAACCCTAACATAGGCCTAACACTAGGCCTAACACTAGGCCTAACACTAGGCCTAACGCTAGGTCGTTTGCGAGAAAGAGCTGGCTCTACAGAGTAGAAAACAAACATATATAATTGGTGCTTGTGTCGTAACAGTCAATCGATGAAAAGTGCATTGTGAAAAGGTTTAAGCTTTGATGGGATTGATTTGGTGCCATGGCGATCATTAAACTGCATCACGGCTAACAGTTTGTTAACAAATTCATAGTTAAGAAAACTTAATCTAATATATTGAATCTTGTAACACATGACCGAATGATGGCATTGGTTTCACTGACAACACTCTGGTTATTTTACTTTTGAAAATATGAAAAGAAAACAAAGGGGAATAAGCCTTATGTTTCATATCCTATTGGCATGATGACAACACATATTAACAAAAATGACAGCTCCCAGACATGGCTATTTTACTAAGATATCTCCCAGACAGAGCTAGACTTTTCTTAACTGTTTGGGGGTGGGGAAGGAGGGGTAGGGGAAGGTTCATAAAGTTCTCTGTCATAAAAGCTAAGGATGATGTTTGGGCTTGTGTCTTCTTCAATAGTCAGGTCAACATTTTATTTTCTGAAGAAAGGAAATTTTGTGATAAGAGGTGTGATGATGATGTCATAATTTCTTTGATGTTAATCAGCAATGGAAAAATTTGGAAAGGCCTTTAATAAATGATAAATATAGTACTTCAAGGGTTAGCATTTCATTTCCTACTGTTGGTTATGCAACTGGAAGTCCTGTCTATTTTGTTTAAATCATCAAATGCTCTAGTTTTAGTACCCTAGTAATTAAAGAGATTTGTATCCTTTGAATTGCCCTTAAAAACACAGTCATTCATGTTCGGTACAATTTTCCTCAATTTTTCTTCGCAGGCAACGAGACGTAGGACCAAAAGCAAGAGCATATTTGCTGATGAAGATGTTTTGTTTGGTACCAATGAAGATGACCCATCTGTAGATTTATTTGGTAGTTCTAGCCCCACCCAACCGACCAAGGTAAGAATCTAATCCTGCCCCCCCATCCTTCCTCACCCCACAGCAGGGAATCTGCATGACCCCCCTGTGAAGGGGTGTAACAATCTCTTAACATCTCAAGATTGTCACTCTGTGTGAGAGAATCATGTTTGCAGAGAAGAATATCAAATTAGGATAAGTTCAGACCAAGGTGAAGTCCCTCCTCTCCTCCCCCCCCCCCCCCCCCCCCCAAAAAAAGGAACAATAGAAAGTGAACTGGCTGATGCTCTGAGAGAAAAGAAAATCATTTCAAATATTGTCACAAATTTGTGGAAGTTACTGTTGTTCAGTCTTAGAATGTTTCACACAATGTGTAAAACACAACTATAGATAGGTCACACTTGATTAAAGTACATACCCAGCTTTTGATTAGGTAGGAATTATTCCTTGATGTATTGCATTCTTCACATTACTAGCAGATTGGTGTTAGTCACATTTTTTCCCCACTATTTTAATAAAAAAATGAAACAACCTCTCTGCTATTGATGACATACCTTTTAAAAAATACCTCTCCCTTTCCTCCTGCCCCCTAAAAGAGGCAGGGAAAAAAAGGAATAAAATGGAATATTTCGTACTGCAACCTGGCAATCGCAAATACGCAAACATGATTCTTACAGAGAGTGAAGTTAGGCTGTGGTGACAACATCTGACAACTAACAGCATTTTGGTCTTCTGTTTTTTCAGTTCATTTTTATTCACCTACCTAATGTTTTAATCTTAATCCTTGTCTACTTCTGCGCACTGGTGGAATATCTTGATATGCCACCAGCTGTTCACAGACATACAGTATCTCTTATATAATTGATCAAAGTCATTTTGACTGTTTCTGTAAGGAGGTTTTTTCAGGGTTTTTGACACTTCTGGTTTAGTTATGCACTTTGGATAGAGAGATATGTGCAATTTTGCAAATTGAGGAGAGAATTACCCGCCTTGGGAATTAAAATTGTTAGGTTGGTCTTGAGTATGGAGTTTGTGCAGTTTCAGTCAATCTCAACTTTATCTACTTTCAATAAAAACCATAACCCGCATCACTGTAAAGTGGTTTAGCCATCTCCAATGAGTTGGTTTTGGATTTTTGGAAATTTTTGTAGGGAAGAACTTACCTTGCCTCTCGTGTCATGGTGTACCATCGAATGCTGTACAAACTGAAATTTAAATTTCAGCCTACTTGCATTATCAAACAGAGAAAGGATTTCCTAGTTTCATGGTTTGTATTTCAGTCTTATCCCAGCAAACAGCATGTTTATATTTATTTATTTATTTATATATTTTTCTGTAAATTACTTTTAATAAACGGAGGGTTCAAATCTGTAGTGAACAGCCCTGTTAACTTTCTCTGTGATTTCATGTTAGCCTGAGTCCCCCACTAGTCCATCTCGTGAGTCTTCTGCTCCAAAGACTAAGGAGAGGTCCTCCTCTTCTCGGGGCCTCTTCAGCGACGAGGAGGAAGATGATTTGTTTGGGGGAGGTAGTTCTACGGCCAAGTCAAAGGACGACGGCGACAACTTATTCGGAGAGGAAGCCCCACCGAGCAAACCAAAAGAAAAACCAGCTGTGGCAGCTAAAGAAAAGAAGAAGAAGAAAGTGGAGGTGAAAGAAGTGACGAAGAAGAAGACGAAGACAGGAGGGGGAGGATTATTTGGAGAGGATGACGATGGAGATGATCTATTTGGAGAGAAGTCGGAAACGACCAAGGAGGTGGAGAAGGAAGAGGCAGTTGAAGAGGACCAAAGTCAAGCCAAGGTTTGCTCAAGTTTCTTAATATCCATCTCTGAAGGAATATTTTTCTTTTCAATCTTATATAATGTTAGTCCAAGTAAAGCGGCTATTTCTTTGCGGGGCGTTTTCAATCCTCCTCGAAATATGCTTGGACGTACAGTGTTTCGTTAGTTTAGTACATTAAATTACACAGCTAATGTGTACGACATGGTCACTGTCTTTTCAGAAGCTATACCAAAAATGCATAAAGCCTTGCCTGTTGCAGTGCCTTGTTATAACATAATTTTAGATCTGGTACATTTTGTTATAATGAAAACATAAATGGCTAGACTTATTTCTATTAATTGGTCTTAGGTGCCACAATGTTAGTCTGACAGTTGGGTTATTAGTAAACAATAACACGGCTTGTTGGTTGTAGACACTTGTGTTTGTAAAGACTGTAGATTGAAATAGCATTAGGTTGGTTTGCCTTGACCCTTAGCCCACTATCACCCCACTATCACCCCACTATCACCCCACTATCACCCCAATATCACCCCATTTATCAGGGAAGAATAATCATAATGTGCAGGGATTAACTGGTCCATAACTGTTTTCAATGTTTTATAATTTGTTCAGGAAGCTGAACCAGTGAAACGTAAGAAGTTAGCCGGAGCTGTGTCCATGTTTGGTGGTCTGGATCCGACCACCATAGTCAAAAAGAGATCTAGCTCCAGCAAATCAGAGAGTGAAAAAGAACCCTCTTCTCCTCTGTCATCTCCTCCATCCTCCAAAGAGACCCCATCAGCTGAACCCGTCTCATCAAAGGTAGGATCCGAGCCATGTGAAACCACAAACCAATGAAAAAAAAAAGTTCCATATCTTGTACCATATTTCATGGAAGGAGGTGTTGGTGGAACTTCTTAATCAAAAAGTAATGTGAGAATCAACAGGATCCTAAAATATTTAGACATGCTGTTACCATATGTTGATGCATTATGGTGATATCATTTGCCTTAGGGTTTGGAAAGTTTACCTAGCCTACCACAGTAACAGTATGGAAAATGAACAACCTAGGCTGAATGTTAGATCATTCTTACTGTCTGAATCATAGAGTTCTGTTTTGCACATTGCACTAAAAACATGTCAGAAATGGTTTGGACTTGTGGGAGACTGAAGCGACGTCCAAGTCGTTCGAGCTAAAGCAGATTTAGATGGATTTAACACTCAGAGCTACAAAGACTTTTTTAAAGATTTAGAGATTTGATTTGTTTATCAATTGCATGCTACAGAATGTTTACATAAATTTCATCTTTATTGCCCTTAAAGTTTAGTCATTGTCATTATCAGTCAGCAGCAGTGCATGAGTGAAGAGAATATTTAACATTTGGTGGATGTGGGTGTGGTGGGGATGGGGTGAGGTGGGGATGGGGTGAGGTGGGGATGGGGTTAGGTGGGGATGGGGTGAGGTGAGGTGTGAAAGAGTGCTTGGAGGCTCACTACAGGGAGAAGAGTATAATCTGCAATCAAATTTTTTCCTCCTCTTGAGTTTTGCCAAAGCTTTGGAAAAAAATTTCCCCCTAATTGTCAACTTGGGTAACATTAAGTTCATCTTAAAACACATTTAATCTCTTCGCAACTTTATGGGATCATATTAGAAAGTAAATAGCGGCAATTTCAAAATTAGATTCCACTTCATTTCACTACAATGAACTGAGTGTCTCCAATGTTTTTTATTTATTTTTGTATGCTTTGAAATTTCTCCTATTGAGATGATGATTGCTGGTGGCTTCATTTTCTACAAAATATTCTTTGTTTTTTGGTAGTTAAATGTTGCATGATGTGCTAGGGGTAAGGAGATGGGCAAACAGGTCAAGTTACTTAAGGAGTGTAAGTTTTAATTCGAAGAAGGCCCCTACCTTCATTTTCATGTTATGACTTGATGATGGTTTACGCAGATGGGAATTACTTCCAAAGCCTATGTTATATAAAATCATCCTAATATGTATGAATGTCGGTGAAAAACTGTATCACATATTTGGTCAGCTTTGGCACAATTTATTTTTTAAAAGAGACCTCCTTCACACCTTCTGTATCTCCTCTAGACAAGTTCCCCCCAAAAACCTGTCTGGTCCTTCAGGGCAGGCTGTAATCACTTTCAAAGATATTTTTCATACCTTCCTCTTTAATTTTTGTGTTCTTGTTTTCCTGAATCTAACATCCCTTCCATTCTTTTTTCTTAACCTCAGTCACCCCTGCATGCATCCCCACCCCTCGTTACATCCCCGAAGCCTTCTAAGGTACCGGCCAAACCTGCCGCCAAACCTGCCAAAGCACCTTTAAAGACCCCCCCTCCGTCGGTCTCACCATCTAGTCCACCACCTTCCAGCAGGATCAGTGCTCTACAGGTTTGCAAATTTTGATTCAATTAAAATTATCTCATTTACATGATGATGGTCTCTTTTTGTGCAAGAGAATTAAAAATGAGTATGCAGACAACTTATGGATAAAATATTGTATTAAAGAAATAATGAAATAGTGTTTCGAAAGAAAAGTAATAGAAGATGATGCGATCGAGGAGATTTTTGAGTTATTAAATTGGATATGGGAAAAAAAAATTGTGTGGAGTCATCATAATTGTATATGATGTATGTAATGAAGATTTAGAGACATCGACAAGAACCAATTAAAGCTACACTCTTAAAAGTTGTATTTAAGGAACACATCATCTGACACCTTTTTATACATTGAAGTCAGGATTTCAGGAGTTAGTACCACTTCCAAGTTTAAAGCTGCAAAAACAAACAAAAATTATTAAGAAAGAATTATTAGGTAACTAAAAATTCTGAATAGAATTTGGAGGCCTATCAGAAGCAGAGCTTTTAGACTCCCTAGGAAAAAAAGCAACATAGGAAAAACAAACAAAGTAATTTAAAAAACAAACAAAAGTTGCAATTTCACACACAAAGTAAACATTAGTGAATAATCTTTACTCATTCAGGAAAATTGATTAAATGTAAATGATGACTCCATCAGAAGTATCAAGAATATGGTAGAAAACAAAACTTGATTTTT
>KN890669.1:426-15273 GCA_000934455.1 Apostichopus parvimensis
GGGGGAAGTTAGGGTAAAGAAGGATGGGGGTTATGGCAATGAATTGTTGTGGATGTGGTCCAGGACAGAGATCATGGCTACCTGGGTTTATGTCAACTGGGTTTAACTGACCTGGGTTTAACTGACCTGGGTTTATTGACCTGGGGTTATTGACCTGGCTTTAACTGACCTGGCTTTAACTGACCTGGGTTTTATTGACCTGGGTTTAACTGACCTGGATCTAACTGACCTGGCTTTAATTGACCTGGGTGTAAATGACCTGGGCTTAATGAACTGACCTGGGTTTATCTGACCTTGGTGTAAATGACCTGGTTTAACTGACCTGGGTTTAATTGACCTGGGTTTAACTGACCTGGATCTAACTGACCTGGGTTTAATTGACCTGGGTTTATCTGACCTGGGTGTAAATGACCTGGGTGTAAATGACCAGGGTTTAACTGACCTGGGTTTAACTGAACTGGTATGAAACAATCATCAGTGTATTCAACTCTTTTTTTCTTACCCTACATTTCTAGAAATCAGCCAGTGAGACAGAAATGTCAAATGCCCAAAGAAGCTTTGATCAGAGCAAGAAATTGATCATGGAGCAGAAGCAACAACTGCAAGAGAAAGTGGCCGGATTTGAAGCTAAAATCATCCAACTCGAGACTGCCCGGGACTTTGATAAAAGCGCATCTGAGCATAAGATTGTGAGTAACACTTTCTTTAGCTTTGTAGAACTGAAGAAAGATGTAACTGCTAACTTTGTTTACATATAAGAGCACTGCAGTCTTAATATTATCTGAGTTGTATCAAATGATACTGGGAGGTCATCCCCGGTTACTCTGTGCACAAAGCTCTTTGGCTTCTGACTGGTGCCCCTAGCAGAGAATTGGCTATATAGGTGACCGTCACCAACTAAAGTTTGGACACCTCAGTCAGTAGAGAGCTGGGCTTGTAACCCATAGGTCACTAGAGAGGTCACATTTTGGATTGAGAACGCTTTGAATAACCCAGTATATAACAGAACAGAGAAATCTTTAAGTGTGGAGTTTCAAGTGTCGTGTTAGTGCAAGCATCCAGGTCTTGGGTCAAAAGGTTAAACTAAAAGATATACAGGCAGCAAACCGATATTGAAAATAAACCTGTAAGTTCTTGGTAAATTTCCCATCTACTGCCTGTGATATGCTGTGTGTAGAGATGTAATTGACGCCCTGAAATATTTCTCTTTTCAACAGGGCCGTCTACAAAGTGTTAACGAGGAATATTTAGAAAAGGAGATAGAGCATGAAAGACAGGTCACACAGTTGGAGGAGGAGAAGGAGAAACTCCAGGTAAGAACAAGGGGTGGCTTATAAAACTAGGGGTGGTTTAAAAACTGCAGTTGGCTTAAAGACTCATTTAATAGGGTTATATTTTATCTAGAATCTAGGTATAGATTCATATAAAAGATTCCACAAGTGTGACATTTTATGGCAGTTATGAACTTTCATTCATATGATCATTTCATCGTGAAAACATTCTGGAAATGTTTTCTTTGGTACTGTATTTTCAACTGGCCACGCTGATTACATCTTTGAACCAGCACAAAGTGTGTATGAATCCTGGCATGGGCGTGACTTGTAAAATCAAAGGTGGCAAGGTTGAAGTGAGGGGTATTGAATAACCTACAAATAAACACTGGTGCAAAGATGACTCTTGGATTGTAAGAAGTTAGTCTTTTGGGGTCATACCCATTGTAAGAGAATCAAGTTAGTGTCCTGTGATGTCATTTTGCATCAGCAAAGCATCTTAGTCTCTATCCTGTGGTGTCATTCTCTACTGCGAATGGAGCCAGCTGTCCCGCGATGTCTTTTCCATGAGTGAAGCATGTTACATCCTTGGAATCTCATTCACGTTGTGAGTGAACCAAGTTAGGCCTGTGTCTCTCTCCTACCATGTCGTTCCCGTTACGAGTGAAGTAAAGTAGTGTCTGATTTGAAATCCTACCGATTAATGAAGATAGACTTCTACCTGAAATGTCATTCCCATTGTGTTTAGAGCAAGCTATTGTCTGTCCTGAGATATTACTCCCATCAGGTAATCAAGCTATTGTCTGTCCTGAGGTGAAATTCCCATCAATCTTTCATGAGATATTACTGGAGATACAAGTTGGACAAATCAAGCTAGTTCTGTTCCATTGTTGTTTTTTCCAAGCAGTTTAAGAAGGTAGGGTCTGTCCTGAAATATCATTCCCATTGTGTCTAAAAGCAAGCTTTATCTGTCATTCCCATTGTGAGTGAAGCAAGCCAGTGTCTGTCCTGGGATGTAATTCCCCCATCTAAGAAGCACACTGGAAATCTTATCCTACAGTGTCTTTCCCTATTGTGAGTAGCGTTGTGCGGTAGTCGGATTTCACACAACCGGTAGTGTTGCAACATGAATCCCGGTATCGTAACTACAACCGGTATTTTCCTCAACTTTCATCTACGGTTCAAAGCACTTAGTTACGAGACTGTCAATGTCATACATACAATATGCATTGCCTAGGCTATGATGTACATACTCTTACACGCACGTTCATAAAAAAAATAACACGCTATATTAGGGCCTTTGTTTTATAACATACACTTCCAAAAAGAAAAGCACAAACCTTGGAAAAAAGCAACCCACACCATCCTTCATTCATACTCGACGTAAGATATTAGATTAACATGTTCGCACGTGGATTAAACTTGTAATCCGTACACAAACATAAATTGGGAGTTCCCCACTAATCCATGATATTGGAATAGGGCAACCCCTTCAAGTTCAAAAGTTCACAATGAAAAGTTTTTAACTATCAACAAGTCACCACGTGTTTGGAACTTCAGACAATAAGAATGTTACATAGGGGCTACGTAAATACGGGATTATAAACGACATACATAAGAATAGTACTGATTTATTTATATCGTTAATCGGCTTTTGTTTACTCCAGAAAATATACTTTCAATACGTACAATATCAATCTTTCGTACAAAAGATCTTGAAAATTGAAAAAGTAGCGAAAGATAAATATAAATGACATTGTGGAACCCCCCGCATTAATAAACGAATCCATTTCATTACAGCATCAAATCTCAAGTACTGAACTGCTGTGTGTACCTGTACCGTACCCTAGGCTATAATAATATACAGTCCCGTGCGAAGATGGATTTAAACTGGATATACTCCCTGCGGTTTTGGCTCAAAATTTATTAAATCGTTACAATTATTATAACAAAATGAGGTGAAATGCATAAGAGTAAGATTTTGTACATGGGAACCTTGACAATCATCGTTTGAAGGAAGAATAAATAATGAAAATTTCAGAATAACTTTGAGGTCCCGTAACATGCTGAGCACAAGTAACGTTCGATATTTGATGTAGCCTAGGTGCAAATTACTATGTGAAAAGTTGATTCATTAATATATAGGTCTAGGCCAGTACGTAAATTGGTCATATTATTCATACTAAGAACACAGAAACCAGAAAAAATCGTGTTTTGTTTTCTTCATTTCAAATAGTAACACGTAGATATTTTTATAATGTCCGGGATTCCCGGGAATGATACCGAAACGAATGTAATAACCGGTTGTTTTCCCACTACCGGTAGTATTTACACATTGCTTTGTGATCGGGATTAGTCAATACCGGGATCGGGATACCGGGATTCACTTGACTACCGGGATTCACTTGACTACCGGGATCCCGCACAACCCTAATTGTGAGTGAAGCAATTTAACTTCCATCCTAGGATTTTGTTCAGTGTTATTTGGTTTAAATAGATCATCTGTTATTTAGAGTACTGATTTTTACACTAGCTGGGTAGAGATCTGATGTGAGGTTTAATTACAAGTTTTCTCACTTTGAAGTTGAACAGGTGCTGTCAAAATCAATAACAGCTGGTTTAATATCTGTCATTTTCACTATGACCATGTGTAAACAAAAAGTGAAGTGTGCATTTACATATGAATGCACTAAAAGGCAATTGACATGTATTATATGGTATTTTATCAGCAAGTTGTGACACACCATCAGCAAATGAACTTGGTAACAGTTAAAGCTGCATAGTGAGGCACAAAATTAATGTTAGTCTCAACAACATCAGTTCTGTTGATGGTAAAAACAAAATTTACAGATCAACTTAAGAACAAATTAATTCACTAGAACATGAGACATCTAGTCTACAATTTTCATTATAAAAAATGATGCATAATTTCTCTTGAAAATATAAAAATGAGGGGGGCTAACTAAATGAGAGGGGAGAGGGGCTTTCTACAGGGAGGCAAAAGGAGTTAACTAAACAGGGGAGAGGGGTACAGACAGAGAGGGGAAAGGGGCACCTACTGAGAGGGGAGAAAAGGTACCTACTGAGGAGGCCTTGGTCACTTCAGATCTTTGTTTGTTTAGTTTTGAGTATATTTTCACAAAAGTCTTTAAAATGAGCTCATTTACGCACCTTCATACAGCTTAGAAATCACAAAAAGAATCATTTGGCAT
Organism: Apostichopus parvimensis; assembly: GCA_000934455.1. Classification (NCBI taxonomy): domain Eukaryota; kingdom Metazoa; phylum Echinodermata; class Holothuroidea; order Aspidochirotida; family Stichopodidae; genus Apostichopus; species Apostichopus parvimensis. The sequence goes on from KN890669.1 coordinate 4,910, forward strand.
GAATCACCTGACATGGTATATTTAGACAATCATTCAATGTATGCATATCAATACATATTAATTTGCTGGGCAGACGTGTGGTGTTACCGTTTTTTTTTCTCACAAATCCATCATTTTCTCACAGCTCGGTGGGAATAAACATGGCTACAGTGCACAAAAATAAAAGTGAATGGCTAGAGTAAAATTTGAAACAACTGAAACTAAATGTTAGAAGCAATCTGTACATTCAGGAATGATTCAAATATATAAATCAGAATTGCGTTGCACCAAATTTTTGGTTTGTTTGTTTCATGTTGATCTGTTTTATATCTCTATGTTTCAATGAATTTTGAATGTCTCCATCTTTATTTTCATCCATGCACAATCATTTCTGTCAGGCATTGTGCCACAGCTTGAATTCTGGTGAATATTTGGAGCATGAGAAATCTCTCTCTGTTGAGATTTCTAAACTCTCTGAGCTAAAGGAAGCATTGGAGGTTGGTTAGGGGTTTTCACAGGGGAGGCTAATTTCTATGCTGAATTTCTTATACCCTTCGACACCCTTGCACCTTTTAAATACCCCAGGAAATAATTTATCGACTATTCACGTAGCAACTTTTGGCTGACATAATTTACCCAGATGTGAAACAGTTTATTTTGTTGTGACTTTCAAGTATTTTCCGGGTTTGTTTTGTATCTAGAAACATGATAACTAGCCTTTCAAACATTGCTATGGAAATCATAAATCAAAATATAAATCATAAAACATAAATCATAAACATAAATCAAAACAAAAACAAAAACATAAATCAAAAACACTTAAATTATTCCCTGAAACCATCTGTTCTTTACTCTCCTTCTTTTTTCCCTCTGTTTGTTCGATTTGATCCATTGTCATGGTTTTGCTTATTTTCTTTTTATCCCTATTTTATATATTCAGTAGGCACCCTATTTTTGGCTTAAATATGCCAAAGCAACTTGATAAATAAGGAGCATTTACATATTTTTTTTTCTCCTTTTCCTGTCATTCTTAGAATAATGATGAAGTTGACATGTACATTTAAAAAAGTATTTGAAAAAAGAAAAAAATGACCATTTAGTAAAAAAAGAAAAACCTGTAAAATTCAAAACTGCTTTTTCTTTTGTGATTTTGATGGGAACTATAGGTAGACATTCTACTAGGGACTATTTTCCTTGCAATGAGTCTTTTTCTGTCTTCCCTCTTGGTTTAATAAGACCTCTCATTTTTATCTATCTTGATCTGAGGCAACATCAAAAATTATTTGTTTTTCATTCATCTTCTTTAGAGTTAGATTTTTATTCTTCTTAATTTTGTTATTAAGATAAAATGTTATTCCTATGATCTGTTTTTTACATCCTCTACATTTTTCTATCAATCAGTGAATCTGTTCTTTTTCTCCCTGCTTCAAATTTTCTGTTAAAAAAGTGCATAGTCATTATATTCATTAAATACTTTCTGAAATGAACCATTGTGAAGAGAAACTTCAAACCAAAGGAAAAAGATGTTTTTCTATCTGCAAGATTATGACTTTATATTTTTAAATTGAGGTATAAAATGTAATATGTTATTCCATAAATATGAGCAATTATTTCCCAAAATGGGTTCTGTAATTTTGTCTTGGGTCTTTCCCTCTCAATATACAGTCGTATACTTCCTTTGAGCATAAAACTGAAATACCAACTTGATTTTTGAAATATATTGCTGCAGAACCATTTTCATATCAACAAGTCTGAAATATATCAGTGCCTCCATTTGCTCCCCTTGTCCTTCCCCTCCCACTCCCTTTACCCCATTTATCCTCGTTTTATTTCCACATAATTTCTGTTCTGTTGCAGAAATATTTTTATCATCTGCAAAGATTTTCTAGTTTTACAGAATCTTGCCATCTGCTGCTCTTTTCATATTCATTTTCTTTCTTTTTCAGTCATCAACATTTTACTTGTAATGTAAAGTAGGTTTGGTAAGACACTGTCAATAGTAGGGTGCTAAGGGGCTGCAGCATCATGCAGCCATGCTGGGTAGAATGAAATCTTCTGTTCTGTACAATCTCATACAAATAGGCACTGTTGGTCTGCAGGGCATAAATCTCTGTTGGTTGATACTGATTCAGCCTGACTGCAGCTGATTTTGCAGCCATGCTGGGTAGAATGAAATTTTCTGTTCTGTACAGTCTCATACAAATAGGCACTGTCGGTCTGTAGTGCAAAAATCTCTGTTGGTTGATGATACTTATTCAGCCTGACTGCAGCTGATTTTGCAGCTGTTGCAGCTATGCTTACTTTCAAATGTTATCCTAGCTTTTTTCATTTCTCTTTAGCAATTCTGTAACATCATGTTATTTGACTGATGTAAATGTAAAGACTGGAAATTACAAATGAGAAATTTGATACACAGTGCTTCAAGGTGTCCATGTGTATATGTTGTCTAGCCCCCCCCCCTACCCCCACAAATGTCCTAGCTGTTAGAATGTCTACAAAAATATGTGATACAAATTTATATCATGTTTTATAGTCATTTAAAAAGTTGCAAAAATGTAACTGGTGGATATTTTGTGTCCCTGCAGCGAAGTCATCAAATGCCTGATTTTGTTTTTTAAACATCGTAAACATTCTTGAATTTCTCAGAGGCAAGCAGGACAACTGGCAAAGGAAAAGCTTGAAACAGAAGGGCAACTAAGAGATGTCAAGGAGGATGTGAAGGCCTTACAGCAGAAGGTAAAAGTCCTATCCATTTATATCCTTGAATCTGATTGGTGCATTATTTGTAAAAATATTACAAGATCAAATACAACTGTAGCGTACACCTGACTAGTAGTATGAGTACTACACAGTGAGTACTAGTAGAACTTCCCTTGGTATGAGTACAAGTACTAGGATCTAAGTACCAGAGTACTCCACTCTTTTACTAGTATCTAGATTTCCAAACTGCCTAGGGTACAAACATTAATCCATGAGTGGGAGTACAAGCGATTTACAAGCATAGTCAAGTTATGTGCTATAATACGATTGAAGGTTCCCTACCAGTCTGGCAAACACTTTCAGATCGACATCTTTTGCATTCAAGAACAATGTAGTGTGTTGTTCTGTATCAGTGCTGTCAAATATTTTAAATTCTTTCATCCAAAAAGCTTGAGTCTGCCAGTTGTTAATCCAATTGCATGATTATGATAGCAAGTACTTCCCAGAGCTGTATATATAGTAATGAGTAATAAATATCTACTGAATATTCATGAATTTACCTCTGGTTTTAAAAATTGTGCATGTGTCCAACAGCTAGCATGGGAAATTCACTGTCTATCAGGTTTATCCTTACATTTTTACCTATCTGTGATTATAAGGTAAATCATTTCTGTAAGTCTAATGAATATTTATGAATTTACCTCACGTTCCAATATTTTTGCATGTTTCCAACAGCTTGCATGGGAAATGCACTGTCTATCAGGTTTATCCCTACAGTTTAGCATATCTGTGATAATAACGTAAACCATTTCTGTCAGTCTAATGAGTAATAAACAGGTAATGAATATTTATAAATTTACCTCACGTTCCAATATTTTTGCATGTTTCCAACAGCTTGCATGGGAAATGCACTATCTATCAGGTTTATCCTCATACAGTTTAGCCTATCTGTGATAATAAGGTGAATCGTTTTCAGTGATGTAACGAATAGTCAATGAATATTGACGAGTTGACCTTAAATTTGAATATTTTTTTTCTCGGCATGCTTCCAACAGTTAGCAGAGTCAGAATCGATCGCGGAGAGGTTATCAGAGGAGAAGAAGAAGATCGAGCAAGACCTCTCGGATAAAGAGAGTAAACATAAAAGTCAGAGTCAAGGTAGATACAACCCAATAATTAGTAGATGCAAAGAGTAGGATTGTCTGTCAGGTCTAGCTTATTAAAAAACTAAAAATTCATTAAACTGTAGGGGGGAAATTCTTAACATTCATGTGAAGTGGTTGTTTTGTTGATGGTATCCTCAATTTGTCTGGCAAGATGTTAAGTTTAGTTAAGACATTTAGACATTATTTAAGACATTATTTAAGATATTTAAGAAAAAACAAGCAAATTTTTAAAAGCAGCCATGTCAGGTTTTACAACTTGTGCAAATCAACCATTTGAGGAAATATTGTTCATGTTTTTGACCTTCTAAAGTATTAAATGGTCGGTTTTTATTTAGCCAACTTATGTTTAAACAATAGTAACAAATGAACGGCTTGGTATCCAGTGTGTATAGTCACATGGTTTGATAGTAACATAGCTTGAAGAGTGAGCCACAAACTACATTTACAAGTTCCCTCCCAGTTTCCCATTCTTACGCTTGGCTATCGAGAGGCCATGAAATTGCAAAATCGCAAGTCCATTGCCTTTTCTTCGTTTAACCAATAAATATGCTTTAAAAAAGGAAACAATCAGTCTTAGTTCAGGAGTCTTTCACTTTTATTCGTATTTTGGTATACTTTTAGCATTTCAAGTCATCCAACCTTTCGTCGTTCGTTCTCTCGATACAGATTATACGTCAATGGTTTCAAAATTGACAGACAAACAGATTGAAATCGACGACCTCCAAAAGCAGCACTCCGCAGATCTTGCCGAAATCCAGAGAACGTTGTCGGAAAAGGATGGTGCCCTAGGCATCCTTAGAGAAAGCATCTCTCAAAAGGAGTCCCTGTGTAAAGAACACGAGGAAAAGGTAAGGGGCTTTCTAAATAGGGAGAAGAGTTTATCAGATTTAAACATGAGCAGGCCTCAACATTAGGGCTATTCATTGGCTGAATGCCAATAGATTTTGCTGTTTGCCAGCAGAAAAAAAGAAGCTACTGACAATTTTCTGCCAGTAGACATTAAGAACTTAAACACACAGTTAGTTGGTTAACAATCATCAGTCAAAGAATCGGCATGATTTCTTTACCTTACTTTAGCCCTGTATTACTGCTTATTATCAGTAAATATTATTGGGCTGCTCAAATAAGCCTGTACAGTAACAGATGTGTGTTGTAAATCAGGAAAATGCTAGTGAGATTGATTTAAGAAGTGGCTTTGTTTTGGCCTGGCTAAAATTGTGAAATTCTAGGCCTGGCAAGGTCTATCCGTCAAATGTCTTCAGTCGTTTTACAATTAGTTCATGGAAACAATTGGCAGCATTTCAAATGTGGATTCTCTCTCACTCTGTAGGGACCGATGGTTAAATATTTTTGTTGTTTTACAGTCTCTGATATTTTTATCTAGACTTTTACTTTTGTACAACTCTATTTTATGTGCTTATCCTAGTTTTGGTCTGTTTTATAGTCTTCTTGTGTTTTTAGATTTTTGTGTTCGTATTTGACATACTGTTTAATTTTCGTTTATGTGTTTTCTAGACTTTTTATTCCTTTGATTTCTCTGTCTTTTTATTTTTTTATTTGTTTTAGGTTTTGTAAACGCCTAGAGGCCTTTTGGTATTTGGCGCTATATTAAGAACTTATTTAATATTATTATTATGATCAGCTACGGGCAATATTGTTCACCTTTGTCGAAGGGGCTTGTAGTGTGCATTATTATTTCACCATGGGTCAAATGTGCCACCTGTGTCTACTTTGATTGTAACGAAAACTGAAAGGACTTCTGTGTCCATATCTTAAATCCATTCTGGTCATTCCATACAGTGTATCTGTCTTCTATAAAATATCATTGTTTCCATGGTTACAAAACAAGAAAGGTCTGGAGAGAATGTCCCAGTATATTTGACACAAAATGTGTTTTAATGACCAAAACATGACAAGCTTTTGCAAGGTTCCTTATCAAACTCTATTAGCTACTTAATAATATTTGTAATACATTTTGTTTTTATATCATTTAATCTTCAGATAAAGCAATTGGAAAAGGGGTTAGAAGATCAACATTCAGAGCTTGAAAGTCATCAGCAGGGATCTGAACAGATTCATCTGGTGAGCTGCATTTCCCTCAGTCAATCTCTACTTACCTGTCTCCACACATTCATTGCACTCTGAGTTATATTAAAAATAATTTATTTAACCTTCTAAGCTAGTGGAGATATATGACCTTTCCATACAAGTCAATCAGTAAGCATCGCTTTCTGGTCACTTCGCCCAACAACCATTTCGCCCAACCATACCATTTCGCCCAACCAGCCTGTCATTTCGCCCAACCAGTTTCCTTAATATTCGGTTCTTATCCCGTAACGTTAACAATTCCCGAACGTTTCCTTATTGAAGTATAATATTTAATCAAGGCTGGGCGAAATGACCAGGCTGGTTGGGCGAAATGACCAGGCTGGTTGGGCGAAATGGTATGGTTGGGCGAAATGGTTGTTGGGCGAAGTGACCAGCTTCCTAAGCATCACAGCAATTATATACCACCAGTTTTTCCTAAATCAAGGAGTTTTTGTATCTGATCCTTCTACGCCAGGTAACCTGTTCAGTACTAACAGCTGTCTATTTGAAATAAAATATACAGAGTCCATTGTTTGTGGTATGTGATGTTTACAAATGCTGTTGTGTCGTGGAACCTGTACGTAATCTAGTCTGTCAACAGACTGACCATTTGAGATAGATTATTTGCAAAAAATACTTTGACGAGCCAGTCTTTTAACAGTCCAGTTTCATCTATGGATAATTCTTCCTTCATAAATTTCCAATTCTGAATGATGTGAGTGACAGTTTGTGAAGTATTGGCTGATAATGACTCTTGATGTATCAGGCCAGGATAGATTTTCAGTAGTATTCTGTATTCCCTAACACAGTAGTGTAAATACATCGTTGTACAGAGTGTAGGATCGAGCAAATGCCTATGACCATAGGTTTTGTACTGTTACCGATTGACCTTTTGACCTATTGCATAATACTTCTCCATGGTGTAACTCCAAACTTGCTTATTGGTTACTGTTCCTTGGACACAATGATGCAACTTTATGTTTTGTAATAATTTCAACTTTTCAGTATTATTTTCATCAGTAACATCTTGTTCCCATTGTTTCTTTTTGTCTTTACTAAGTATTAACAATCATGACAATTCACTGATTCTCGTAATCGAAGTTTTTCACGATCTTATTCCTTATATGCAAATTTAGCTGACTAAGAATAGTTCTCCTTTCGCATTATAAATGAGGCCAGTTCAAGTTTATTTTGTGAACCATGTTTTTGGTTCCTGTTTGTTTGCAACTTTCGACCAACAATCGGAAACAGTGTGAGATGTCTTTCTGTGTTATTGTAGTTTCATGTTGATTCTTCGTTTGCAGTCTGTATTCTGTTATATCACACCTGAAGTTTTAAGATGTTCCAGATTTGCAAATACTTCATGATATTTTCTGTATTTGTAGCACTCTGCCAAACTGGTTCTAACCGGTTTGAGGGATGGGATGCTGTCATGCACACATCTCTTTCATTATCACGTCTGTTAGGCATTCTGACCGTCCATCGCTGTAGTGTTTAATGACACCCAAATCAGAAAGCTGTCTCTACTCACTCTCAGCCAATCAGAGCGTTTCGAGTATGTGCATGTGTGTCCCCTCCTTTCATAGGTTATATCCTGAATTGTGCAGAGTTGTGTTGGGCAGGACAGAGTTAAATCATGTTTCTAGCTTTCTCACTGTTTTGCCCAGCTGGGTCAATTTTATCTGTGTTTTTCATGTAATGTATGTCTTCATCTAATAAATTTTTACTTTCAGTTTGGAGCTTCTAAAGTCATCTGTCATTGTGATCGTTTCCGTGAACTGTGTTCGAACTTTCTTATCTAATTCGGACCATTTAAAGCCTACTTTGTTAAATTGCAATGCTATGCGACCAACCCCCCCAAAATCCCGTTCTTTCAGCAGTCACACTAAATTGAGGAAGGGTTCATCAAGTTTGCCCACCCTTGTCCCTTTCTCCGACCCCTATGACCTTGGTTATTGCATCAACTGAAAAAAAGATTTAATCTGACCCTTCTTCCCCTCTTTACAGCAAAACCAACAACTGACCGATTCCATGGGAGATCTGGAACAAGAATTGACAGAGAAAAATAAAACCATAAAAATGCAACAGCAGAGGCTCTCCGACCTGAAGAAAACCCTCTCTAGAGAATTGGTAAGTGGAATAAATCAGTTTAAACTTTAACCCAAAAGAACGTAACAAGATTCTGTCAATAACTTTCTTGATTTTTTGATAAATCTGTCAGTAGTCTTCAATATTTATAACCACGTATAACCAGACATGCAAATCCGTTCGGCTTTTTGTCCTAAGATGGAATTTAAGTCGTATTGCATAATTGATGGCGGCTTACTGTGCATCGTGGTTACGCCATAGGGAGCCAATTTTCAAAGCGAGCGTATTCTGTCCAACAAAAAGCGGTTAACTTAAAAATTGAATATTAGATAGTTTTGAGGTTACTGAATAATATAAATTGTCTTTGATTCCTGCCTTTGTTATTCCTTGAAGTTAATAATTGGGCCACGACCCAGGATCTGCCACGAGGACTATGTCATGACACACCAGACCCCCCCTCCCCCATCCCACAGAATTGATGCTCGGAATGCCTAAAAACTAGCTTATCCTAGGGACTTGATGTTAAAGACAAGAACTTGATCGATCTACTTCGGAAAGCTCCGAAACAGTAGATAAATATTCCTGCATCTGCAAATATCTCCCGTGACCAACCTAAATGTTTCCACCTGCGGGCGGTCATATTATGAGGATTGAACGGTTTTCCATTCATTGGAAGGTATTGTTAAGGTGTATCATCAATGATGGCAGGTTACAATACAACCCAGCATCAGCATACAGCTGCAATGGTTTGGAATTGATTGTCTAGTAGAATCATTTCTTGATCTCATGTCTTTATAGAAAGTTCAAGCAAACATAGGAAACAATTCCTCAGAGGAGACTTCGAGGGCCAACGATGTCCACGAGAGTATAGCGCCCCCTCCGGTCTCCATGGAAATGCCACCAGCTTCATTATCGACCATTTCTCTCAATAACTTTCACGAAAACAATGCCATGGATTACAGGGAAATCAACTTCCGGTATTTAAGACATGTCGTCTTCAAGTTCATGAGTGGAACAGATATTGAGGTAAGGAAACTGGTGCTCTGTACCATGTCATGCATCATGATGTCCCATGTTATGTGTCATATATCATGTCTCATGAATCATTAATCAAGTTTCAAGTCACGTCTCATGTATCATATCTCCTGTCTCATGCCATGACCTATGTTGTGCAGTCATGTCCTATATCATGTACCATGTTATGTACCATGTCATGTCATATATCATGTCTCATATGTCCCATATCTTGTTTCATGTCACGTCTTATGCATCATATCTCCTGTCTCATGCCATGTCCTATGTTGTGCAGTCATGTCCTATATCATGTACCATGTTATGTACCATGTCATGTCATATATCATGTCTCATATGTCCCATATCTTGTTTCATGTCACGTGTTATGCATCATATCTCATGTCTCATGCCATGTCCTATGTCGTGCAGTCATGTCGTATATCATGTACCATGTAATATACCATGTACTGTACTATATCATGTATCATGTAAAGTTTAAAGTCACGTCTCATGCCATGTCCTATGTCGTGCAGTCATGTCGTATATCATGTACCATGTTCTGTACTAAATCATATACCAAGTCACGTCCTATAGCATGTCATTTATCATGCCTCATTAATCATGTCAAGTTTCAAGTCACGTCATATGTCGTGCAGTCATGTCCTTTATCATGTACCATGTCATGTACTGTACTATATCATCAATGTATGCCTCATGTATGTATGCCTCATGTCATCTCACATCGCATCTCATGTGTCACGTCTTGCATATATGTCTAATGCTCTGTCTCATCTCCTATATAGTGTATGGTCACGTGATGTCAATGTCTGTTGTAATGTCCTATATTATGTAATATTCCACGTCCTTCATATAGTCATGTATTATCATATAAAATGTGCCATTTCATATCCTATGTCATTTTCATAAATCATATAGCAAGTTTCATCTAATGTATCATGTCCTATACCATTTATCATGTTATATCCTATATCATGAACCATTTTATGAACTATGACCAATAATGTGAACCATGCTGTCCTATATCATGTCATATCTTATATCATTTTTGTCCTATTTCATGTACCATGCTGTCCTGTACCATGTAATATCCTATATCATGAACAATTTCATGTCATGTCATGTTATATACTATATCATATCATGAACCATGTCAAGTCCTATATCATGTACCATGTATAATATCCTATACCATGAACCATGTTCTATGTCATGTCCGTGTATCATATCAAGTCTCATCTACCATGTTGTGTTGTCATGTTGTTGCTACTGTTAAGATGTATGGGCACTGGCAATGATGCTATTATGTTT
>KN890672.1:0-13159 GCA_000934455.1 Apostichopus parvimensis
AATTGTAAACCAATATTATGATTTACACTTCAATCTTGCACAATAACAAAAGATTTCAAATTTTCCAGTTAAAGAACTTACCAGTTAATGACTATGATATCAAATTGATCCTTCATATTTAGTCAAAGGATTCTATGTACAGAAGGATGACATCAGCTGGTCCGTGTTGTAGCAAATGGATCCTTCATGTACAGTCCAAAGATTCTATGTACAGAAGGATCACATGATCTGGTCACTGTTGTAGCAAATGGATCCTTCATGTACAGTCCAAAGATTCTATGTACAGAAGGATCACATGATCTGGTCACTGTTATAGCAAATGGATCCTTCATGTACAGTCCAAGAAACCTATGTACAGAAGGATCACATCAGCTGGTTCCTGTTATAGCAAATGGATCCTTCATGTACAGTCCAAAGATTCTATGTACAGTCCAAAGATTCTATGTACAGAAAGATCACATGATCTGGTCACTGTTGTAGCAAATGGATCCTTCATGTACAGTCAAAGGATCGATCCTATGTACAGAAGGATCACATCATCTGGTCACTGTTATATCAAATGGATCCTTAATGTACAGTCAAAGGATCCTATGTACAGAAGGATCACATCATCTGGTAACTGTTATATCAAATGGATCCTTAATGTACAGTCAAAGGATCCTATGTACAGAAGGATCACATCACCTGGTAACTGTTATATCAAATGGATCCTTCATGTACAGTCCAAAGATTCTATGTACAGAAGGATCACATCAGCTGATTACTGTTATATCAAACGGATCCTTCATATGCAGTCAAAGAATCCTATTTACAGAAGAATCACATCATCTGGTTACTGTTCTAGCAAATGGATCCTTCATGTGCAGTGCAGTCAATGAATCCTATGTACAGAAGGATCACATCAGCTGGTTACTGTTGTAGCAAATGGATCCTTCAGATACAGTAAAAAGATTATTTTTGTGGAAGGATTATCTGGGGTACTGTTAATTAAATGGATTTAGCATCTTCAGTGAAAGGAGCCCCTCAGCAGTAGGTTTTCACCAATGACAGTTGTCCTGACAACCCATCCTATCTATCATGTCATAATGTAATATCAGCCAGTAAAAAACTTAGCTCTTTCAAATTGAAGAACATCCTTGACATTGTCAATAGTGCATGAAAACAAATGTGACTTTACATGATAACTGATGTTAATTTCATGTTCAAATGTAGAAGTTTCAAAGGAAAATCACATTTTCAGGTTGCCAAATACATGCATGGGATATTACTGCTCAGAAGTACGATTCACACCTCAAACAGATATATCAATGTAAATGTACAAACTGTTCTTGTGATGCAAATTTTTATATGTCACTTTGCTGCATGTTTACATTAGTCGGATATATTTGATACATACTTCCAATGTGCTTCAGAGCATGTTCTATTACTGATCTAAGCTATTCATACTTCTAGATTATCCATGGATCACAAAATGTCTTCCATTGATGTTGTCTAGGACTTGCTAAGCAATATATTTTACATGACAGTCTTTTTTGTTAAGTCTCTTCTTGAAAAGAAAAGAAAAACTTGTGAATGTATCTCACTCTCTTATTTTGTCATCTTTCTTGCTCTTTGAAATTAATTTCTCATAAACCCACAAACTGAACAATCACCTTTTAATGCAGGTAATTTGTCATTTAGTTTCCCATTATTCAGGAACAAAATGTATCATTGCATTATCTGGTGGAATGGCTCCTTTCAAAACAAACATCAGTACTTAGCCTAACATACTGCACTTCCATTGCAGATACGCCTAGATACGCCTATGCATATTCTAATCAAAGTACAAGCTGTCACATCAACTGATAAGGACAGGTACTAGCTACAAGCAGCTTTTTCAGCAATAAGAGAAAGAAATATGGGACTAGACTAGTGACTACAGCTGATATCTGGTATCATTGTCATGCAAACACCTCCTTTAAGTTGGTTATGCATTCTCAAAGTCCTGTAAGTTGGTGGTGACAAGGTTTTAAGGCAGGATGCATTTCCGCTTGCCTTAAAGGCATTGAAGACTCGCCCCAATCCGCGTGCCGCGCTCTGAAAAAGTTTACTTTCCATTGCTTGCAAGTGAAGTTTTCTGCTTGTCGCTACAAAATGCACAGTAATGAACGTGATACCTTGTTATCTTTAGCTGGACCTGAGATGTCCATCGCTGTATCGTTTGTACACTGCTCTGGGTATTGACTGCAGCTGTATGTACTGACTGTACACTAGTGTCTAATTATATACCGACGGTAGCAAGCTGTGTGTATTTTCTGGGATCGATGGTGGTGTCTAATACTTCTGTTACACCTCATTCGAAACTAGGTCAGATTACCGGCATGAGGCGTTTCATTTTGTAGCGACAAGAAAACGTCATTTGCAAGCAACGGAAAGTTAACTTTTTCAGATTGCGGCACGCGGTGTGGGGCGAGTCTTAAATGCCTTTAAAGGAAAGAGACTGCCCGATGTAAGGACAGTGTTCATCCACAAATTATTCAATGGATAGGGATTTAAAATGAAGTTTGGTTTGCTCCCTAACCCTTTGCAGTCACATAACTAACATCATACCTTGTCCAAGAGATTTCAAGACAGACTGAAACTTCAGAATCCCTTAGTAAGGTAATCATACTCAGTATCAAGAGAATGTTGTGAGACGATGAATTATATAAGTTGAGCCACTATCATTCAGGTTTCTATGTAGGCCTACTCGGTGGAATTGAAAACAAAATCAAATGTTGGTTAGGAAAACACAAGACAATACAAATTTCATGAAAAAGGGATTATTTGTCATTGTGAGAGAGATTCTATTTGTCTCAGGTATATCCGAAAGTTGTTTATACATACATTAGAAAACAATGAAAGTGTCTATGTGCTTCTATAACTGTGAAGAAGAAAAAGAACATGTTACAAAATAAATTTGGTGGTGTATTGGAAAAAGACCGAATAGGAAAAAATACTCTCGAATTCCATTACAATGACGAATTCTCCAACGTAATTCATTGAAGTGTTCTAACAGATTGGACATACCCCACCTTGCGTACCCATACTAACAAAATCTTCGCGCCCAAAAGATAAAACAGAAAGAGATAGACGTCCTGAACCTACAAATAAAATTACAAAAATGGAAAAAATAGAACCCCTAAACTTCGACAATTTTAACAGAACGACAGAAGCAAGAAATGCAACCATACCCGTATCAAAAAGTCAAGATCATATACAATTTAAAGAAAATGAAAGTGGTTGCATTTTACTTATTCATGCCACAAACAGAAGACGTATACAGTAGCTTCAAGTTATCTTGTACCTTTAGCAATCCCTCAACATTAAAATAATAAGTGATTGTTTTTAAACCGCCAGTTCACAGAACTTCACACTTCTAAATACACCGGTCTATGTACATCGTTACAAATATAATTCTTCAAGTACTCTTTGATTAGTCGTACACAACCATTAGCTATTTTTTTTTTTTTTTTTTGTAGCTGCTTCTCGCATTTCTAAGAATGGCATATCTCCGCAATTAAATAGATTTTGTTCAAACTATTTCTCGTGTCAATAGAGACACCAGATAGAAAAAAAACTACATTGTTACTTTTCCAAATAAAGGATCGACACTTTAAGCCGAGGGCTACAATACTTAATAGAAGTGCCTAGCCTACTGTACATTACAAACTTTGGACAAACTGCACCTTAACTCTGGGGCAACATGAACAACTCAACTCCCGCATTGACATGCTAATATACATCACCTATTGTGTCACATTATGTGAATCAACGATTATATGAGATAATATATATCCATACAAATATGTAATAAAAATACAACAGCATAATCGTAAATTACGTATCTAACCGACCATTTTAGATGGTCATCAATAGTTGTATTGTTACACACATTTACTACATAGTAAAGATATATGTTATAATGATTATCTTAAAGTCAATGTCCTTAAGTATGGTAGTACAACAGTATTGTGTGATACAATGCACATGAACAAGGTAAACTTCATAGCAGTGGACCGTAAGGACGTTGCTTCTGAAATTAAACTCAACAATCTGACTTAAATCATGACTATATTTCTCTATAAAACTGAGTTTTAAAATTCAAAATGTGAAAATAATAAATGTAGTGTCTGTTTAATGCATAAAAGGATCATTTTGGAAGAAATGCCAAAGTAGACACAACTGGCAATTATTAAATAATTTAATATTTAATTAAAGTTAATTAAATAATTTAGTAAGGACTGCATTTGAACGATGCAAACATCACAACGGACCGAATCTATGTATTCTGTGGAAGTGACATCACAGAACATTTCATATTTTTGTACTTTTCAAAGAATACTTAACAATAAAAAATATATATTTTGTTAACATTTTTGGCCTCAATATGTGTCATTGTTCTTTCTTTCTGCATCTCATAATTAGATATTCCATTTAGAGTCATATCTATTTAAACTCTAACATGTATAACCATTTGTAAATAAGGTCAACTCTAGTGACCTCTGAGGTGAGAATTAAAGAAGCATTTTCATTCGTTCTGGATAAAAACATTTTCAATGCTTTAGCTCATAATAATAATAAAGTTAAAAGAATTCCAAATTTTCTCATTGCTTCTCAATTTATGATTATTATATTGATATGAAAAAGTGTGTGACAGTCAGTATTTTCATGAATTGTTCATGTAACTATCAATTGTTTCCGTTTGCCCAATTTCAATTTTATTTTGAATCATAACTTGTACTCCAGCAGGCTCGGTGAAAAATATTGTTTGCAAAATTTTGGACAAACCCTTCAATTTTCTGATGGCTAAATAATTCACATCAAGAAACAATTCAAAATTACTTTTAAAAAATTTGTGGCTTCAAAAAGTTTAAAAATATGCCCTTTGGATACACCAAGAAGACGCACAATGTATAAAAATTATGCTAAAATGTTCACTGTTAAAATAATGAAGTCCATTAACACACAATATGGTGAAATGCTTCAAAATATTGATAAAATTGTTCAAAAATATTCCTTTGGTTAGATATCTGTATTATACAAGAATTGATAATTGGAAGAAATTCAACTCTAATGTACTTTTTTTTCTCAATGAAAGCACTCCAATGCCGTGAAACCAATTGCAAAGGCACAAATGCGCTAGAAATAAAACATTTCAAATGAATGAATAGTAATCGTACGAGAGTCATTTTGCTTTAATATCCCTGAGCTTCTAAAACACTAGGGTGGAGGAACCAACAACTCTTCTACAGTTTTAAACCTGGACAAACATCCTAAAATTGCCAAACTGTATTCCGTGAAAACTCGCGTTTATTATCGGCCATTTTGTTTCTTCTCCTTTGCCAATAGAAAGCAAGCCAAGCCACCACGACTACCCTACCGTACAATGCTTGTGATGACCAACTCAAAATTTCCTTCCTTTTTTCATTTTCCTTGGTAGATATGGATATTTGCCGATAGGATATTCGAAAATATTGAAATTTTCAGATCCACCATCTTCTTAAACATTATTTTCACTACCAACAGTTATGTTAAGTTAACCCTTGAAAATATACATAGAAAAGAAAAAAATATTAAATGAAAACAAAGGAAAATATGTCACCTCTTAGTGGTACACTATGACATCACAATGACAAATATCAGTCATTTTTTTAAAACTATACATATTTCCCCAACAGAACATTACTTCCTTACCTTTATGGGATTTTTAATGACAAGCAACTCTATTATTTTAAGGTAAATTATACAACAGGTTGGGTTCGCTTCTACGCTGTACGACAAGCTTCTAGACTCTTTCAAAACTTTCCACCCTGAAACTTTTCAACTGGACATGGCCCTAAGTTGATAACACTTCTGAATTATCAGGCTTCTCCCCATTTTATCCCTAATCCATCTTAATTTATACATCAAAATTGTCCATAGCCTTCCAGATGAAAATGTGGGCCCTTCACTTGGTTTTTTTTGGCCATAATGTAAAGCTATTGAGTCTAGTTACATGGTCTATCAAAAACAACACACAAACCATTGACTGTCCTGTTGTTTCTTTCTTTCTTTCGCAAAGAAAAACCAATATTTTACATACTGATTACCCACTTCGTTAACACCGTAGTGATGACCCAGCTCTGCAAACTATTCTTTGACTAACACTTGAGTCACCACAGCAGGTACGTAGCACTCAAAACCCAAGCCGTAACGCCCTAGCAGTCACTGGTTGGTTTTATCATTTTGGGTCAAACCTGCAGTTTCATAATGCCACACGTAGTCTGCCTTTACAATGAAACTCTTAACACAGTACTTGAAAGTTTTGTGGTATCGATGCCAACGTCAGAATTCATTTTGAGTCGATCGATTTGCGTGACCGATATCTTTTCACACGATTTCCCGACACCGAATTTAAAATTGGTAGAGCGATAAGGCAATTACAACAACCTGGTGCAAAGAACCATAACGTTAATTCATTTTCTACACCACCACGTCTAATCACTTATCAATGCACAAATCAATTCTAGTTTTCTCTTTCGACGTTGGTGCATGAAGACATCTGTGACGTTGATAAAAAGTTTGAAATTTTCAAAATGAAATCGAGGGTGATACCCATCTCGATCGCTGCGGATAAAAACGAGCACCGATTCGAGGAAAGTGCAAACTCGGTGAGACAATGCTCGCAAAGAAATGCCCGAAAATCCCGAAATGATTATAAAAAAAAAAAAATTTTAAATTTAAAAATACCTTGCAGATGGAGGAGAGAGGTATATTTGAAAGATGCGGCGGGCTGAATCCCGCTCATCGTATTCTACACGACCGTCTGCTCTTTGGGATTGTCAGAGCAGCTGCCTGGATTCTGGGTGACCGGCGAACAGACTTTCTTCTACTCGGAGACGGAGTCATCAATTCCACGTTTTCCGAGTTTGGACTGTTTTCGGACGGCAGAGGAGGTGAGAGGACGGGTTCTTGCCTCTTCTGAGAATGGTTAATACAATCTGCGCCGGCAGGACAAGGAGACACATCGATGTCAGAGCTGCTGCTGTCCGGGGAACCGCCCGCTTGGATGCTGTCCCGTCTTCTATCGCCATCGTCCAGTTTCAACTTCTTTGGTGTTTCGTCCTTGTGGCTGTCGTCCAGGGCTCTCTTCTCGCCCACTCTTGGCCGTGGGTACATGATCTTGTTCATGGTCACCTTTGAACTCGAGTGTCTCGCCCTGGCTTGCACCTCCCGCACTCCGTTCTTCACCTTGCTGCAGCTACACGTCTTCACCCTGGGTACCTGATGCAGGGAGTTTGTGTGCCACTGGAGGTCGCTGTCGATCCAGTACGGGAAGCGATAGTCGGTCCCCCTTCTCTTCTCTTTGCCCTTGCAGTAGTCCATGTTGTAGTTCTCCAGGGACGAGAGCTTGGGACAGGCCTGTCGCCGCCTGAGAGGCGGCTTGACCAGACTGACCTCTTCTGGGTGAGGGCCTTTCATCCTGAGACCGGCCTTGGCCCAATCTCTAACCGAGTCGAGTTCCAGCCGGTCGTCCTCGTCGTCGAGCGTCTCCGGGATCTCAAAGAAGCAGGTGATGACGGTGATGTTGTCGGCTCTCAGCATGCGGAAGTTCCAGAGGTCCATCCCCCTCTTGACCAGTTTGTGAGAGATGGTCTCCTTCATGAGGCCACCGGTCTATAAATAGATGAGACAAAAAATGTCATGTCGTCAGCCTGATACAATCATATAAACTAGGCTAGGATACATGAAAGTGTGGTAGGTCTTGGTAATGTATTGCTGTTTGCATGATACAGACGTATAAAGTAGGCTAGGCTAAGCTACATACAGACTAGGTTACGGTTATCACAGCACATCTGTGAAAGAAATAATGAAAAGAAGCCAACCTTGACAGAATCAGTGTTACACACGTAAGTGAGAGTCTCTATACAACTCAGAGACAATAGGAAGTCCGATTCCTGTGTTGAGTCGAGTTACCCAACCAAGCCTTTCCCTGAGACCCTAATACTGACTTGATTTTTTGAGATTGCTTGCGAATCATAAATTATAGGGTGGCAACACTTACTGAAGCTTTCCATTATGCCATCTTCACTGCAAAAACTGTATTAGTTATAGAACCATCAAGCATACCATACCATGCTGCACAATGGTAAACCCAATACAAATCAGTCTTCCATCAACTTCATACATTTCAGCTGATTGCATGAGAAAGATATTTGTCTTATTTCTTACTCAAAAATAGAGAGATACCGCGATCTACAAATTCATTTAAATTATATACAGACAACCAGCTAACGAACAATAAAAGTATTCCTTCAGAACAAAACAAAAAAAGAACGTTCTAAGAAAAGACCAGACAACGGCAATTAATGATGGCAGCTCAAATTTCAGCATACACAAGTTGCTTTCACAGCTTTATGTGGTGATATGACGTTGGCTTGGGTTAACAAAAAATATATTTGGACAAATTATGCAATACCTTGCTCACACGATGCACATTGTATTGATCGACCATACTGACACAATCGTAGACGCTGGCGACGTTCCAGAGACCGTCCGAGGCTAGGATGAGGAAGCGTTCGTTCTTTGGGTCGATGGTGTGATGCCAGATCTCTGGGTCAGGTGACACAATGTACTCGCAGCTATCAAAGTTGTAACTCCACAGATCTCCTGTAAAATTGGAGAACGTCCATCGTGAGAGCTGAACTAAAATTTTGGCCATTTTTGCAAAAAATAATTTAACCAATTTTATCAAAACTTGTCAAGTACTGCTCATAAAAAGATTGGAGCTGTTACAAAGTTATGACAGCCTACTCGCTGTTTCGTTTTGGAAGAAAGGAATTTTTTTTCCCATTGTATTTTTGTACTATATCAGTAACATAGCCAACACACACACAAACTGTTTATTTCTTGGAGATACCCTCAGGAACAGACTTTCATAGTTTGATATTTGGTTACATGCAAGGCTGCAGGTATTATACACCGACTGTGTGTGATAAATGTATCCTTCCATGCCTTTATTGATTTCAAAGAAGACTATAAATGAGTAGCTTGCAGACCAGAGACCAATCGGTAATTTTCAATGTTATAACTGAATTCAGTATTTCCTTTTCGGAAGAAGTAAGTACTTTACTTTTGTCAGTTAACCTTACTGCACATCTTAAAGGGGTAGGATCTCTTAACGCACCTAACTGTTATTCATCATTCTCCCTGACTGCAATCAAATCACAGACGGGATTCACAAGATAAATCAATGTTTGAGATTCTGAGGTGAGTTTTTTTTTTTCATGATGTTTGTCAGGGAATACTTTATCCAGTATCGCAGCGCAGAAATGCTTTACAAAATGGTCAAATTGCTATACAAGTTCAAAGATGTATATAAGTTTTAACCCATTTATACGAGATAAAATACAGAGACTTCAAACTTGCTATGTACACAAAATATGAACCTGAAGCCGTCTGAATTACCTCACCGAGTAGGGACCAAAACAACATCGCGTAAAAAAACAAACACAACACTTGCCTAATGATCTAGAGACAGCCAAGAATGGGATTTCAAACTTGGTGGTGCTTCTCCTTAGAGGACCCTGGTGGTCATTCTTGGTCCTGGTCCAAACCACTCTGTCTACACCAGACTTCTTTTGGACTTTCCCGCCAGCATCGTGTATGCGATCCAGTTCCCTAGGCAAGGATGGTTTATGGTCCCTGGTCAAGACGTCAGCTTCGACGCCCTTGCTGGTTTGACGGCCGATAGCGATCCTGGAATCGCCGACGTGGGCGATGTACATGTCGCTGCCACAGATGATAGCCATACTCACCGTTGTCCCGGCAGTACTGGCATATCCGCTGGCGGTCCTGGGCCAAAATGCTGTGCAGAAGACATGAGAAACAATTTAACAAGGCCACTAGAAGGGTAAAGAATTTGTAGACCTGTCAACCTAGACCTGTCTGTCATGGTCGGGTGCATGTATTGTAACTTGTAAGCAGATCTACCACCGATTGTGTAACAATGTAGGCCAAGGCTAGCGATTAGAATGTTATAGGTCGGGGTACAGTATAATTAAGTTACTAATCTTTGATTACGTTACTAATCTCTTACTAACTTACATCAGTTCAGTATATTTTATTTTTCTGTATGTATTACAAAATTAATATACCCACTGGCAATAGGCTAGTACTAGTAGGCCTAAGTTAACGCTGTAACAGCAACAGTGTCACTATCAGCACCTGGGGACAACACATTTTCATTGACAGTTAACTTACGACGAACTTTCCACATTTCAGACTGAGTGAAATGAAAGCCTTGTCTTATCGCTTTCATGACCTCTTCCTTATTTCGAGAGAAAAATCCGTTCTGCTGTTTGATGTTTTCCCAAAGGTGATCTCTGGCATACATTGCTGCTTGATCACCGCCATGGCCATCGAACACACACAAGCAAGCGTAGTCGGCATCATCTTTTCGGTCAAAGGAAACCAAAATCCTATCTTCTTGGTACTTTCTACCACCCATTGTAGAGTCACTAGAAATTCTCAACCCCATAGTCCTCTTCTTTTTAGGTGCATTTTTCTGAGGACTTGAAACGATACGATACTGTTCTTGGTCCATGGTTCTTGTAGGTGTGTAGCCGGTAGTATGTGGCATGGTCTGTAGTGATGTAGGTTGTGTAGATATGTACAGTCCACTGAGTTAACGCGCGTCGTTGTTTCTTTCGTTTCGCGGTATTCCAGTGATCTTTCACCCTTGAAAATAGGAGGATCGTGCTGTGACTTGTTCGCTTAGAAAGAATTTCATTGGTCACTGAGTATGACGTAGCTTTGAGCGCGCACTTCCGGGTTTTGAATACGAAAAGTTATTCTGTGTATATATAATAATAATAGACTGATAGAGTTCGATAGAATATAACAAAACTGAACTGAAGTGGTTGAGAAACCTGTGCTGTCGATACGAAGTTAAGCCCTTTATTTCCCACACGGAAACAATAGCAGCAGGTTAGTTGTGAACACAAGTTTTAAGAGCAGAATACTGGGTGTACTACTGTATATGCAAAATTACGGCGATAACCGCTGATCCAGGCAGCTCAAAGTACATATACAAACATACCTGCAGTTTGATACCTAAATAAACACGAGGCACGACCAGTAGCGGTCAGAAGGTAGGGGAGTGGTGAAGTTATGGATGGATTGGGGGGCTGTTCAGTCCCACGTGCCAACCGTGCAATAATCCCCACTTCTGATTACTGAAATGCCACCGGTAGAAAAGGGGGGGGAGTCTTGAGAATCCAACCCACCAACCCCGACACCAGGCGCGTAGCCAGGATTTGTTCATGGGGGGTGTTTTGCTGGAGACTGACATGGGGGAGGGGTCTAAAGGGAGGGGGTTCCCCCTCCCCCTTTGGCGAAAAAATGGAATTTTAGGGCCTCTAGATGCAAAATGGTGCAATGTTTGAGCTCAAATCATGCAAAAGAATATTGATAATTATTTTGTGGAATAATTCTATTCACATCAGAAAAATGTCCTATATAGACTCAATTATTGATGCAAGGAAAATGCGAACCTAAAGAGATACCTTTCTCAATATATATAATTTACAAGCAACTAGGTTCAACTTCAACTCAAAAGTTTGAACTGTAAGAAGGATAATTTGGGGAATCAGAGATAAAAAGATCAAGGGAATTGCGGACCTATAGAGTTCCCCTTCGTTTGGACTGTAGATGTCTGTTGACAAGCAAATTGGGAACCCAAAGAGTTAACGGTACTCTCACATCATTGATTTTGGCATATTTGGTATCACGGTTCTCTTAGAGTCTCACTAAAAGTAAAGCTAAAATCCCATTAGTGCGATAATTTAGAGTTTGTATAAGTTGGGCATATACTGTAACGTGAGTCGTGACGATAGAGAAATTGTTACAGACGAAAGTCCAATCTTCTCGGCTTCTTCGCCAAGTCAGTTAGAATGACATCTGCGCTGACAGGAACATCTCTGTGGATATTCAACAACGTACAAAGTGCATCGTTGTAAGGAGGATTGGAAGAGACTCGAGTGAGGCCCGGAGGAGGGTTCGATAATTATCACTAGCGTATCTCTCCAAGTCACTGGTGTTTTCTGCATATATTTTTGGGGGGCACTTGGGCCATGGGGGGTGTTTGAACACACAAAACACCCCCCTTGGCTACGCGCCTGCCCGACACAGACATGCACAAACAACATAATTGGGGAAAATATGAAAATGGAAATGTATAAAGCAGTAGGCCTACCACCGGGAGATAAAATATGCTTTAAAAATGGAATAAATGAGAAGAAGTGAAGACTAAAAATGTCTGATTACACATACGACCAGACCACCTTTAGTGCTGTAATAAGATCTCCGCCGCGTTAACTGTCCAGAACATCCAGAACATCGAAATATACATAATATATACTTAATTTTAGGTTAATTTCGATCATTTCGGTTAATTTAAATAATTTCGCTAAAATTTCGATCGTTCGCGATGACTAGATATGAGAATTGAAAATGAGGGATAGGAGGTGATATCAATCAACGAACCGAGTAGCAAATTTTTGAAAAGTTGGGACTGAGCCTCTTAACCATCCACGTTCCTCTCTTAACCATCCCGGTCGTCCCTCCCCACTCCCAACCCCCCCCCACCCACCTTCCCACATTCGCCCCCCCCTCCTCCCCAACCCTTAATACTGAGACGAAATGCAGTTCATGCAGATATCCTATCAATATATAGACTATAATCCGATCATCAGTGTGGTTTATCATGAGTCAAGTGCTCCATATCCTATAGTTGGTTAGGGTGTCCGCATATAAAGCGGGAGGACCGGGTTCGAAACCCGGAGGAGGCTGAATTTATTTTCACTCTTCTGGATTTTCCAACTCACTACAATAATGATATATTGTATATATAAACTAGCACCATCTTTTTTACTTCCCGCACAAAGAAAGGAAATTCTTTTTGTTGCAACAATCCTGATTGGTAAAAATGTTTTCTTTCCCAAACAGTGAAGAGTTGGTCAGATAACCTAGCGAAAGTTATAATTCGCAAAACCGATGAAAAGTAACATTTTGTGTATTTTTCGTGCTTGGAAAGTCTCTCTTTGGGTTAATTGTTACAGTGACTTGCGTATATGCTATTGCGCAGTATCGATAAATA
>KN890674.1:0-17098 GCA_000934455.1 Apostichopus parvimensis
TCGGAGTGCTTCCTTTCACTATTTTCCCTGTTGTTGATATGTTTTGTCACTTAGTTAACTTCTCTGTATTTATATTGTGAAGAAACAAATGAATGTCTGTCTACAATTCGTGGTTCAGTGTAGCTCTGCACTATATATGACAATCACTAAGGTTATACAAGTTTTGGTACTAGCTATATTGACATTTTAATCAACACGTAAAATTCTTTCCTTAGTAATCCGTTAGTATGTATTTTGTCTTACAGGTTCAAAGACAGCTGGGTTCCATGCACTAAAGATGATATACCACTAGATAATGATGTTTACCTGTAGAGGATCATGCAAGCAGAAAGACCTGTCCAAGCCCTACCAACTGAAGTAGTTGCCAAGCTTCGTTCATCAGTTTGCACTCCTTCTCTTGCCCTCTGTGTGGAAGAGTTGGTCTCCAACAGTCTAGATGCCAAAGCCACCTGCATTGCCGTCAGGGTTGATCTAGAGTCTCTGCGACTCCAAGTGGTCGACAATGGGCATGGCATCTCCAGCGAGGACATTAAATACGTCGGTGATCGCTACATGACCAGTAAGTGCTACAGCTTGGACGACCTACAGAACGTATCCTATTTTGGTTACCGTGGGGAATTTCTGGCCAGTCTAAGAGGTATCTCGTCAGTGTTGGAAGTAGCCTCGAGACTAAAAGGTGAGCGAAGGACATTTTCAAAATTGTTCAAGAAAGGTGAAGTGAATGAGATATCCCCAGTGAAGGAGAAGAGATCAACCCACGGTACAACGATTACAGCATACAATGTCTATTACAATTTACCAGTGAGACAGAAAAGCATCAAGGTAGCCTTGGATCTTGAAAGAATAAGGAGAAGTTTGGAAGCATTTGCAATCATCCACCATCATGTCTCATTTTCATTAAGAGACGACTGTTCAGGTTCAAAGCTGATTCAGACACACTCCACCCAGTCTCCTAAGAGTGCTTTTGGATTTCTGTTTGGGCATGCCAAGTCAAAAGCTCTCAGAGAGGTCACAAACTCAAACAAGATATTTACAGTCAAAGGCTATTTTGGTGTCGAGTGTCATGTTAATAACCATCTACAGTTTGTTTATGTCAATAAAAGAGCAGTTTTGAGGACCAAGATACACAAGTTGGTCAAGCATGGTTTGAAACAGTCCTACCTTTTCAAATCTCAGAGATGTGGGAAAGAGTCTCCGGTAAATCCTGATTTCTTATCGCTCTGTGACCGATCTAGTCCTAGGCCGAGAGGGTCTGGGGGAGAATTTGCTGTCTACGTACTTGACATTCGCTGCCTTAGAACTGAGTATGATATTCTTCCCAACACCGCTCAGACTTTCCTTGAGTTTCATGATTGGCCAGGCATATCATCTTGCATTGAACAGGCAGTACAGCAATTCTTGATCAAAGAAAATCTTACTCTTAGCAGCAACCAAGAAGATGAGGCTGCCAATGATACAAGCGAGTCAGAGGACTCTAGTGATGAAGAAATTGATGAAACCATTCCTCAGAGGTTACCAGTGCCACCAGCAAGACTTGCAAAACTGCAAAAGTATGGCTACAACATTAGTACCAAGAACTGCTCTAATAACATGCAATCAAAGCTAGTGACTAGAGCTCATCTCAGAACAAAGGGGAAGAAAGGTGGTCAAACTCGGCATAATGACAGTTGTGACAGTGAAGTTAAAGTCCCCGAAGATAATAATCGAAAGGTGAGAGGCGAAGGTTCTACAGGGGAAGGTTCCTCTAAGGATGAGGGAAACTATTTAGCATCCGGAGGGTCCTGTTCTCCAGTTGATCTAGAGAGGTCAGTGGAGGAGGGCTTGTTGTCATCTGATGACAATTCAGGGTCAGCGACGATGTGTGAGATTAATCCAAAGTCACTTGGTTCAGAAGAGAGACCCACATTGTTTAACTCGAATTTGTTTGATGTTGACAAGGAGAAAGGTGCAGAAGAATGTCAGTCTACTGGATCCGCAGAAATGAGTACCAAACTTGTTCCGAAAGTATCAGGGGATAGCTGTGCTGTTGGCCATTCAGAAGAAAGTGTATTAACTTCAGACATTTTGTCAACTTGCTCAAGTAGGTTTTCTTCCCAAAATCAGCAGCACATCTCTGCTTCGAACAGTTTAACTAGAAAGGTTGCCATCGTATCCAGTCCTGACGGACAGTATAAAAGGAGAGATCACTGTTCATCTAATCAGCTGGAAAGCCATAAAGCAGATGAAGGCAAAACACATTCTCTAGTCAGGACTAGTGGAATTACTCCTGAGAGAGAAGAAGAATTAATTCCACAAGCCAAGTCCTCGATATTGAGGGAAACCTCAGAGGGGGAAAAGCAGGCTTCGAAAGATGTCTCCAAACGTGCCAGTTTTGAAAAACCTGAGACACCCAACATTGGCAAGCTTGTGGAAGGAGACCTATCCATGGGAACTGAAACTCAGACAGAACCTCAGAAATATCAACAAAAAGTTGGCTCATCAGATACTCCTGCTCATACTTCAAGTTCCAAAGTTAAGGAGATACCTACGGCAAACAGATACGTGAGTTCTCTGCACAGATTTAAGGAAGGTTTAAGGTCCAAACCATTGAACGTTTCTGTAAACCTTGCATCTAAGATATCAGAGGCTCTTAACAAATCTCAGGAGAAATGTTCTATTTTCCCACCAACTAAGGGCACTAAGAGGAAAACTTTGAGCATGGCTGAAATGAGACACCGATGGTTTCCAACGTTCGAGCAAGATATGAAAGGGGATGAGGGAGGTGATGTTTCTGGTGAACAGAACAGGAGACACTCTTATCCTTTGTCACATGAACTGTCCGTTCGTCAAACATCTGCATCTTCCGAATGTGATGAGGAGCCTACAGGTCTGCCTTCAAACCAGGAGGAACTTGGCGTCACAGAGAAAGTCTATCATGTCTCATCATCTCCATCACATGAAGAAGACACAAGGGAAGACAGTAAAGTAGCAATGGATAGAACAGGTCTGAACAGTAATGTAGGATTCGAGACTAGTTTTCCTATAGATAGAAACGTGGTGAAAAGTGGTGTGGCTGAAAAGAGGTCGTATAATGTGGACCAAAGTAACACCTCAAACTTGATGCAACAATCGGACCCACGCAGCTGGTTGCCTGATGAAGATGGAGAGGACTTAAATTTAAACAGCCTGCCATCTTCTGCAGAGGCCAGCAACTATTCCAGAAGGTCTCCTCCACTTGTTCAAAGAAGGAACTTTGATCAAGATGGTCTTTTTCTTGACCAAAGCTTCCAGAAATATGCTCAGAGTGGTTCTTTAAGATCTTTAAGAGTAAAGCAAACCCTGCCATCTGATTCTGAAGGTCCACAGACCAAACACAAGGTTGTAAGAACTGATTCCATGCATCATGCAAACACTTCAAATTCCAAACAGCACTCATTTATGTCAACCGGTAGTTTTGTAATTTCTGCAAGAGATTTACTACCCCAGAAGGACAAGTCAGAAGCGGAACGTGCTGGATGTACAACCACTGAAAATCATTCTCAGATGGAATATCCCTTAACAGGTTCAGAAGCAACTAGGCTGCATGATAATCATAAAATGGCAGCTGGCATGACGAAGCAATCTCACCCTAAACAGGTACAAGGTTCCAAGACTTTTAGAACTGATGTTCCGGCATACAGTGTGGACTCCTTTAGACCGGATGATGCTTGCAGGAAACTGTTGAAGCAAGGTATAGGCTACGGTACAAGGGATGAATACTTGGACGATGTCGATTCTGAGATCCAGGGTAGACAGATTAGCTACACTAGAGAGAATAGGTATACAAGCAATGATGAGAAAGAACCAAGACGGACAGAATTATCCCCGAGTTGCGAAAATTCAACAATAAGTGAGAAACAACATCAAGAGTTATTAGCGATACTTGACAGTAGTCCATTTTGTGCTTTTCCGTCTGAGAGTAGAAACTGTGTAGCTGACCAAACTGACACCTCTCAAAGGCATCCAGTTGAAACCTATGGTGACGAAGAAAACCTCTCAACACAGCCGTTTAATGTTCAAAGCAGCCCCGAACAAGGAAAGTACCTCATGAATCAATGCAACCCTAGTGAAACACAGCAGTCTGCTGATGCGAGTCCAGTGGCTATGACCCAACCATTTGTTGTACCATCTCCAGTTGAGACACCAACCGGCGCTTCTTGGAAACAGATGGAGCTGGACAGAGACTTGGAAACTCTGGTCTCTGGTAGTGATGCAAATTTAGCTATCAAAGTTGTGGAGGATGACGAAGCTGACATAAATGTGAATCAGTCAAAGACCAGTGAAGAAGATTTCCCAGTGGTATCAAGCCAACTATCACAGAGGACACTGGATGATTTGAAAACATTGAGTGAAGAGGACATCCGCCTCCTGACAGTTATTGAGAAACAACCAGTATCACCGTCATCCGTCGAAGAAAAGAGGATCGAAAGTGGAGATGAATTGGACGTAAATCTCGTCCAGTGTTCAGTTGACGGTACTGATGAAATGTCCGACGGTTCTCAGCAGGAATCCAAGTCCACCAACCAACCGTGCAACTCTCAAGGAGCCAATACCGTGGCTACAAAGAGCGACCAAAACTTTAACACAGATACCAGGACCAAAGTCATCTTAAACGATAATCATACATTTGCTCTGGAGAGAGAAAATGTGAACTCTGTTGCCCTTGGGGCAGGGAGAGATAACTTAAAGGCCAATGTTGGGACTAGTAATGATGACCACCAAGATGTTGCAGGAGTTAATACTACCAAGAGTCAGACCACTAATGCTCCCAAGTTTGTGAAATATTCTACAAAAAATACGGTTCCATTTTATGAGCATGTTCGTACAGAAGAAGGGAACAGTGATGAAAAGAGGAAGGGAGGACTCGCTAACAAACAGAGCAAGCAAGAAGTTGTCTCTGCTCCTAGCGATGTGCCCCAAGGTGAGCAACGTTATTTTGTGGGCTTTAGTCATAGTAAATACTTTGGGTCCTGATTTTGACTGATATTTTACCATCAGGAGTCTGTTTCTTCAATTCTTACCGGGAAATCAGCGATAGGGATGGGGGCAGTATAATTGGTCAGTAATTAATTGATGGGGTCAACCTGATGTCATGCATAACAAATCAGTTTTGTTATTATTGAAATTGTACCAACAGGTTATATTGATCCATCTTGTAGATTTTGGTATCTTATAACATGCAACTGACAATGATTTTCCATCAGAAATCTTAGAAAAATTGTTTGCCTTTTAAACACCAACAATGAAAATGCTGTAGAATTTTTTTGGGCAAATTATCAATTTCCATGTCACTTCAATGAATTTGATGATTAATTTGAAATTATTTTTGATTTTTAAAGGTACCTCTGCCCCATTTTCTTGTGAATTGTACTGGTTCCTGCCAAAGAGTGCCAAACCGTTCCTCCCTCGTTCCCTCCAAGAACGACAGCGATCTGCGGCAGAAGGAGGGGACCAGGCAGATGTGGAGATGCTTATAAATCAACACATCTCATCAAAAGACGAAGAAGAAAGAAAATTAAAATGGAAAGATGGAATTCCCTTGGTTGATTCAGGTAAAGAATGAGAAGATTACTTTACAAAAGAAATTTTCTCCTATTTTGGATTTTAGTGAACTTTAATAGTCAACTGAGACAAATTTTACAGATCAAGTCTTTTATCCTGTTTAAATGGCCAAAGCTCAAAGTTAAAATATCCTCATGTTAATATTAAAAGTTAACAGTCTTTTTATCCCTTCAAAGCCTCATAAACCATCTTGTTCGCTTCTCGAGTAAATATATCCAAGTTCCAAAATCACAGTCGGAAATGCACATAATCAAATAAAGAGAAAAAGAAAAGGTAACATTATTTTATCAAAACCACAGGATGACTTGTTTACGAGGTTTTGCTCAATTGCAATATTGGAAGAGGGTGACATTGCAAGACATTCATGCTACTTATTCAAGTTTAGCATCTCTGTATAAATTTGTTGAAAGAAAATATATGTTTGTTTGTTTAAAGGCTGTAAATGTTTCAAAAATCTCTGGAGATGTTTAGATTTGGCATTCTTTTCATTTCCTTGTTGGCTTCTGAGATCAGTTTTGAAATTTTCACAAGTGATTTACTCTACTAGCTTGACTTTCTTATGCTTTGAATGACATTAAATTGCTAAAATCATAATAATGCATTCCTGATGCAAGTGTTTTTTTTTCATTGTTGCATGTAATGTTAAAGGGGAAGTGTTGAAAGTGTCCTTGCGATTTAACATTTTAACATTTTAATCATTGGTAAAGAAATTTCTCACTTTAAATAGTTTCTTGGTAGTAGTACTGCAATAGTCTAAAAACTTCATCATGTTTTACCGTAACCATGAATCCCTCAGATGATTTTGTCCTTATTATGCATTTTTAAATAACTTCTTTGTGCACTTTTAATTCACATGTCTTGCAAGTTTGACCATGTTGATCATCAATGTTGGTCCCAGGTTTTTGCACAAAGCACATTCCCAAGAAAAATTGAATCATTGAATCAATATATTCTCATATGTCAGCAATCGAAAAAGATAGGCAACCGGTGGTGAGATTAATGTGTTTCATTAAGCATTGTACATTTCTTGCAAAATTTATTTTGTCTGAATATTTCAGAGTCTTGTAAGTCAATGGATGAACTCTTTGACAACTGGCAGAATCCCATCTTTGAGACGGCTGCTTCTGAGGCCCTCAATGCTAGTACCACACAAACGCTGGCTGCTACCGTCAAAGTGCACAACAGCTTACACCCATATCAGTTTACCAAGGAAATATTCAAGTCCATGCAGGTATATTTCACAAAGTTATCATATTCTGTATTGAAATAGCTTGGTACGATTAGAGAAGTTCCTTAACTATGTAAAAAAGGGTTGGGAGGAGGAGGGGGAAAAGACCAGAGAGAACCTGCTGATCCCCATTTGAAAGTTGAAGTACAAATAAAATGGAAATTCTAGCATGTTTAGATGCGCACTTCCTCCCCACCCCCCTCCCTTTTTGTTTTGTTGTAGTACTTTGAATACTATAAACTCATGGGCTATGGACATCCACCCCACCTTACCTCTCTCCTCCCCCACCCTCACCTCCTTGTTAAAACCTTGTATGTCTGGCATGATTCAGGAAATGGAAGCTTCTATTTACATAGTCAAGTTGACCCAATTTGTAATACCCATGTAATATAAGATAAATGAATTCAGTTGGGAAAATCTACACTGAGATAATTGAAACCATGAAATAATTGAAACAATACCTTTCCTAAATATTTATATTGACACAATTGTGCAAGTTAATTCTGCATCGCTATAGCACGATTTAAATTAAGATCATAACTAATAAAAATCTTTATCCTTAATTCTGAGAAAAATCAGTATAACAAAATAACTTTAAGCTTTAATAGAGATCGAGAAATAGTTCGGTTGAAAGTGCAGGAAGAGGAAGTTCTCCTTCGACCTTCTTTCTTTTTCACATTTTTAGCATACTTTGTGGTAAGTCAAATTGGCACGTACGGTGACCTAGTTCATAAAAAAACTTTGGTGAACCGGGGTTTTGTTTGTACAGGAGGTACTCTTGATTCCCTCACAAATCATGGATTTAATTTTGAAGCCATTCTTGTAAGAAATGAAAATAAGTTATTATATACAGAAAGTAGGCTGGGTAATGTTTTACTCTTCGCAGAGAAGAAAAAAGAAAGAAAAGGAAGGCCTGTCTTATGAAAACAATCAACCATTTCCTATTCAACATTTTGTTTTTTGATTGCAGTCGTAATAATTGCATTGAGAGCCTTGGCAAGAGAAACTGCATTGTGTGTTGCTTTTGTAAATCAAAAGTTAGATCTTAAGTTTACTGCGTGGGTTCGTCTAGGAAGTAATTGAAAGGAGGTTCGTAATCAAAATATATCATACCAGGATATGACATAAAGACCTTTTGCATTCCAATTGTTTCAAATTAGTAATTAAGCCAAGATTTATCCAAGGCATCCTAGTCTTCAAATCTGATCAAATGCTTTGTTTTTGTACTTTTGTACTACGTCTCGTTATGTGTAATTTATGGAGAAATAAGATTATTTGAACATATGTGCAAGAGAGAATATGGAAAATGTCATTGGTTTGTTGCTTTCCTATAGCAACAGATGTTTCAAACCTTGATTAACTTTTTACTTTATAAAAGTTAATATCAGCCCTGAGCGTACACTTTCAAAGCTGTCTACTGATATAAATCAGGGTTGAAGAGAAAGTTGACCGATAGAATTTGCTGTAAACTTGAGTTAACCTAAGAGTATTTTGGTTTAATGGAGAGCAAACATGAAATTATATATTTAATTTTAATTTTAATGCAAATGTGGTTAAACAAGCTCCATTATGCTCCAATATTTTTTATAATACATGGATTTCACCTCTGTATGTTCTATTTAATACCCTGTTCAGGTAATCGGACAAGTTGATAACAAGTTCATTGTCTGTCGTGCAGAAGCTTCTGTTAGAAAATCTCCAGCAGGTGAACCGAGTCTCTTGATTTTAGTGGATCAACATGCGGCTCACGAACGGATTAGGCTTGAACGACTTATACAGGGTGAGGGAACAGTCACAATACACTTGTGGGGATAAATTTTTTAAGTTGTCATGGAAATAAATCACTTCTTTTTTTATAGATAGGAACAAGAGTAGCTGTATTGCAAGGTGTGAACCTCCATAGACAAAAATAAATTTATTCCAAGTCAATGGCATAGTTCTTAAAGTCTGATGTTAAACTAGGTTAGATTATTTTTTTTATGGAGAAGGGGGATTGGGGCTTGGGAGGGAGGGAGGATGGGAGCTTGACGAAGGGAAAAGCAGTATTCTGATTATATCAAGCTTGAAGAGCTGATATGTTTTTATTTTAGTTTTTGAGCACAGTTTATGTGGAGTGCAATGAGAGGCAGTTGGAAGCATCTGAGTTACGTCCAAGCATTCCTCTTAACGAAGAAATACTTGATTTCTCTCTTTGCTATGCGTAAGGTTGCATAAAATATGGAATCGTGGTCAATGTTCAAGGTTATAATCCTGCTTATTTTTCATGGTCTGACTTTGTAGTCTATCAGGTGTAATTGCATTGACGAAGAGCTACAGATTCATAACACAGATACCATTCATTCAGATTGTGCATTAATTGTTTAACTTTTGCCGTAAAATTTTTCAAAAATGTTAGAGATAAACAATCCCTGTTTTTGTCTCTCCCTTTGAAGATGCCTACTACCAAAAATCAGACATTGTTGAGGAGGATGAAGAGGTGTCTGATGCAGAAAGTTCCTCTGAATCCTGCCTTAGGTCCTCCTTGGTAATCCCTCCTATACCCATCAACACCACTGAAGAGGAGAGGCGACTTGCCCAAGCATATTCGGTAAAATTGGAGAGGTTAGGGGTGTCAGCTGTCTTTAAGAAGAAACGTGACGACAAAGAACAAAGATCAGAGGTCACAAGATTACCAGCTTGTTTGGTAGAACGAGAAGCAAACATGCTGAAAAAGGCTAAACAGCCCATTGCTACAGACTTGGCAGAGGTGAGCTAACTTTCTTGCTCTTGTAACATACTAGGGTGCACCATCCTTAATATGCAAATAATTTCTAAATATGCAAAATTCTAATAGGTTGACTGCATTGTTTCTAGATCTTAAACCCATGCTCACTAAAGTTGTATTTTTGGAAGAGCATGCTTCTGACTATTTTACCATAATTGTTTTCCACATTAATATGGACATGTATCATTTCAAGATGTAACCATTGAAACCTTACCCCAGAGGTGGTTCTATTCAATAACATATCTGGCATATTTTATGTACTAGCCATCTTCATTCTGAAAGCCATCAGGCTTAAAAACTCTGCATTTCCTTAATCAACAAAACAGTTACTGATATTTAGATTCTTTGTATTTCTCATTCATTCCATTTCAATCATTTACCCCTCCAGACCTTGGTCCAAGAGTGTATCCAGCTTATCCAGGACACAGCAGGGTCCTGCGGCGTCCTCCCCAAGACGATCGTCAAGGCTCTAAATTCTCAGGCTTGTAGAGGTGAGAATCGCTCTACAAAATATATTAAAGCTTTATTTTATGTTCAGAGATGTATATCACCTTCAAGGCAGATTATTGACTTTGAACAACACCATTTGCCAATATTTAATCAGATGATAAATGGATGAACCTTAACACCTTATTCATTTTTCTTTTTCTTTTTTAACTCGACAAACATGAATCAGGAACAAGATGATTGTTTGTATATTGATTTGTAGGAAAGTTTTGCCAATTTTTTATAATAACTAACTTTGAACAACACAAACATACTCTGATTCAACAGTGCCAAAATGTTTGATTGTTTGTGAAAAGTGATAATGTTGGCAAACTAACATGAAGAAAGGAAAAAACATGTTGCAAGTATGCATCCTGGTTGTGGGACAATGGAAACCTATATGCATTCATTTCATTCTATGAAGTAATCGTAGAGTTCTTTTGTATCAAACTCTAAATAGTTTGAAGTGAACTCATGCATACAGGTATTTGATGAATAGCCAATAACATTGTCAGTAGGTTGTAAACTAGATTTGGCAGCAATTATCTTGTAAACTGTCTTCTTATGTACAATACCTATGGTGCAGAAAGAACACAGTGGCAGAGTATATATATTGGTTTATTGGGTGATGTGAAGGGATGAGGGTGGGGTGGAGGGACGGTTCCATGTGGGGACATTAAACTTGCGTTGTTACCACACAGAGTATAGCCACACATATATACCTGGTTTGCAAAATGGAACAGCTTTCAGCTTAATATTTAATGCTGGGTTTCTAATCTGTTTGTTTTTACGAATTTTGAATATGAATTATGATCTGAAAACCCAGCTGATGTGAGCCGGCTGAGGCTTTAAGCCATGACCTCTAAACTGCTGAGTGTCACATCTTTATCCCATTGACCATAGCACTGGTTCATATGATCTTGAAATGGCATTTTGTCAAAGGAAGGAATTCATCTTGGTGGACTCAATCGACTTGCCTTTCAGATCTCTTGCTTGTCCCCACCTGCCATGTAACTGTCAAAGATAAAGTTCTAAGATTTTTAAAGCAGTTGCCTTACGTTTGTATCTTTAACTTTTTCTTCCAATGCAAATATGTGAAACACAAAATACATTGTTATTTCCATCCCAGACATTGGAATTTTAGGGCATAAATCAGGGAGAATTGGGCATAATCCATGGTAAAGTTAATATGTGTTGGTTGGTGCAGCAGTATGATTAGGCAACAGCAGCATGTTATCTAACTAAATGCAGGTAATAAACATCCATGCAGCCCATTTCTAATAGCTTTTTACGTTAAGATGTTAGGAATCAAATTTTGTCTTGAGATGAGGACATAAAGTTGCGAGAGCGTGATGTTGCCTTAAAGACCAGGAGACTCCTGGTGAAACTGGCCGACTTGGCGAGTCTGAAGTCTTACTGATAAACTGCACCCCGGCTTCTGTCAGTAATCCAACCCAAGTATCACAAAGTTCCTTAAGTCTTTCTAAAGTCCACTGCTATTAATCACTAAACCATAGACTGTTGTAATAGTCCTTGTCACAAGTTTTATATTTTTTTTCTCTGTTTTTTCTCCATTCCAGGTGCAATAAAGTTTGGAGATGTGTTGAACATGGAAGATATGGTATGTCTCCTGTCGCAGCTTTCGGAGTGTAAACTGCCCTTCCAGTGCGCCCATGGTAGACCCTCCATTATCCCCCTCCTGGATCTTGACCACCTGGTAGAGAAGTTAACTCCTCAAGTAAGTGTGGACTTTATTTTGCAAGCATTACCCCATTTCTCAACAGACTCATCCACAATTCTAGTGCAAACTGCTGTATCAAAGGACTATGTTAATTATTTCTTATTGAAGCAACAAAAGAAAATTGAATTATTTTCTTTTGAGCTTCAGTGGTTACTAACATGACGATTTCAGTCCAGATATATGCAAATTAGGCTGGGAATATCAGACGTGAAAATGTGGAAGGCTTATCCCAATGTTTGCCTTGAAAAGTAAAAGACTTTCTCAAAATTTTAACAGCTCATGTCACATTTTAAAAGGGATATGAAGTCTCAAATTTCTGAAAAATTTATATCACAGAGCAAGCACTCAAAGAAACACAATGGCTCGACTCCCATCTTGATAGCTGGGTTTTTCAATTCCTGAGATTTAAAAACTTGGAAATTTATGCATTTTATTCAGATATTAATAAATTCTGCAATCGTTTGTGATCGTTTGTCAAATCAAACTGTCTTTGTTACTGCAAAATGCACTCATTCAGATCAAATGAATAAAAGTATGAGGTGTAAATATTTGATATCTTAACAACGCAACAAGGTTTACCAACGTGCTTCGGCAGCCCTTTAATTCCCTACGTAGCGTCTGATGTAGTTTTTGTAAGTGAACCTTTAAAAGAGCTGCCACCTGCTTTAATTGTCAAAAAAAAAAAATTGCAGGTTGCAGCTGTTATTTCTAAACCCGCAAAGATCATGGACGAATTATGTTTTCTTGGTCTGGTTTTATCGTGATAAAATAAAAAAAAGTCTAGGAGACAGACCTGCTCAGTATCAGTCAGAATAAAATCCATTGCAATAATTTAGCTATATGAGATTACATATTGACATGATGTCAAAGATTATAACATCAATACAGCTAGCAACGATAATGTAAACACAAATTCTGTCAACCATTAAAATACAAAAAAAAAAAATACGTTCTGCCCTCTGCATGACATTGTAGATTGTGAACATTTGGAGAATCTTGTAATTAAGGAAGCATTATTGACTACTTTCAATAATATCTCATCTCATATTTTCATAATTTGAATTTTTTAAATTTGTTTTTGTAAACACAGACACTACGTCCTTTATTTTACTCCCATTTTATTTCAGTATGCAAGAGGTGATTCCAAGCCCTGCTGAAGGGCATTATTAATCACTGTAAACTTACGTCCATAACTCATAGACCTGTACATGTTGTATATCCCATTTCATCCATTTTTTTGTGGCTATTTTGTCGATGAGAGGAATATTTTGATGTTCTGTTGTCTCAAATTCTTTGCACTATACTATACTCCTTCAGAACATCACCCCATGAAAGTACATTGTTGTCATAAATAACAATGGTGACACTTGATGCATGTGTGGTATTACATCATCGCACAAAGAAATGATTGAATTTCGGAATACGAAGGTAAACATAACCTTTGTAGTCCTTGTAAACCATGTTTTCAGTCCCATTGTTAGTGATATGTGTCCTAGTTATTTGTAGAAGCAACACAGTTTAGACACACGGATATTACAGAGGACCTTCTCACTCTGCCAATTCGTGGAATAAATTTAAATTTCTGCAAAGCCTGAAAACAGAGAGTAGGACATGATTCTTCAATAGACTTCTAAGTAGCAGTTCCTCAAAAGTTTCCTATTACAGGAACACTTTAATATTACTATTAGCATAATTACACATAATAACATTAATTTTTATGGGGCCATCTCAAAGCACAAATCTTTGGGGATTTTTCTCCTGGCATTTCAAAAGTCGTTATCTTGTTTTGTTTACTGTCAAATGAAACTTGGGCGACAAACATATCTGTGGTGAATTTCTGTTCACTCTCTCCTTCTTTCTCTCTCTCTTTCTTATTTGATCAATTTTACAGTCTTTTTTTTTTATTAGTTTATTTGAAGAATTGATTTCTTCTTCCTTTTTCCCTCCTTACAGGAATCTACAAAACCAAATTTAACCAATTTCAGCTTGAAAATGTCACAAAGTAACTTGCCATGAAAATGCCCACCAGTGTAACGGCAGTCTGGTGATGTTATTCCGGATTGCGCATGTTTACATTCTACTCAGCGTACTGGAGGAGAATTGATTTCTTTTACAAAGTATCTTGCCATGAAAATGCCCACCAGTGTTACAGCAGTCTGGTGATATTATTCCGGATGGCGCATGTTTATATTCTACTCAGCGTACTGGAGGAGAACTGATTTCTTTTACAAAGTAACTTGCCATGAAAATGCCCACCAGTGTAACGGCAGTCTGGTGATGTTATTCCAGATGGCGCATTTTTACTTTCTACTCAGCGTACTGGAGGAGCTTTGTACTCAGTAGTTTATAGAGTACCATGAAGGTTTGTCAGGTGTGACGATGGTGTGAGAGATAGGGCCTTCTTAAGAAACATTTGTTGTACTCAGTATCAACCAGCATGTCTTCGATATGGTGATACATATTAATGCTTTTAATTGAAATGCACTTTATTGTTTTATTAGAGGTACAAATTCTAAAACGTTCATAGAATTTGAGAATGCCTCCTTCAGAATTGATGAGCTGTGTATAGAACATGTAGAGAATGTCAGATGAAGCAGGGGGTGGGGAGGGGAGAGGGGGATATGATGAAGTTCTGTATGGTACGTCTGGCAAACACCGTCCTGTAAACTTATGGTTAAAATGTATCCAACATGTAACCTCATTTGTTACTTCAACAATATGTTTGCTTGTTTGCATTGGCAATATCTTTATCAGTTTACATTCTGGAACATAACTTTCAGAGCACTGAAGTTAACTTTAAATTGTACATCATCATCATACTGGTTTTAGCCTTTGGTGTTTCATCTGTGGTACACATGCACCTCCCTGCTAAAATAATCTGCCCTTAAGGACACTATAAAGAATGACTGATCCAGCATAGTTTTAAGGAATTACAACACAAAAAAGTCAAAAAAAGAAAGAAAAAGGAGGGGGGGGGGAGCATAAAGTGCAACTCCATGTATGTAACTAGAGGAATTTATGTGGCTAACCACAAAAGAGCATGATTTACCATAAAAACATAGAAAGTTTGTTGGTAGTCGACAAGAGGCTATTATCACCTATTTTTTCCTTCCCTTATTAGAGGCATATAACTGTCAGCAATATTTAAGTGAAACTGTTTGGATCTTCTCCGAGGAGGAGTGTTAAATTTCTCCGCATTTGTGGTAAAGATGAGTTGACAGGATCCGTGAGACAGTTGTTTGATTTGGCGGCTCGTTGAAGTGCCCCTCTGATGGGGAACCCGCCTAGTTCTGCTCTTTGATTCACTGAGCAGGCTCTCTGTGATTTCAACATTATGGCTGTCAGAAGTGATAACGCCATCATTATGTCTCTGTTTGAAGTGATGATAATTCCTTCAGGAGGTATGACAATTAATTATAAGGGGTAGGGGGTTACTGATAATAGA
This sequence comes from Apostichopus parvimensis, assembly GCA_000934455.1. NCBI lineage: Eukaryota > Metazoa > Echinodermata > Holothuroidea > Aspidochirotida > Stichopodidae > Apostichopus > Apostichopus parvimensis. The sequence goes on from KN890674.1 coordinate 15,245, forward strand.
GGAAACCAGCTGGTTGGAGACATAGTAATATTTTCAGGTGACCTTTGACTCCATCCAGTTAAGGATCAGCAGACACATGTGTATAAGGATCCCTTAAAGAAAGGTGCAAGATATGGAGGGAAAGTAAAGAAAGATGAATATGAATATGAAGACTCTAATATTCGTTGTGTTTTGTTTGAAAATGATCGGTTAGGTGTAATCTAACGAGATGATGAATCTCGGCTAGACGATTGAAATGATAGAACCCATCGCAGCTTCTTCCTGTCAGACTCGCTTCATCTGAGCTAGACATAGAGAGTTACTACCGTGCATGCCATCAGTAGCTTGCAGAATAAGGCAATCACAGGATTTCAATGTTGTGGGGAAGGGGGGGGGGTGGGGCGAGTGGGGGAGCAGGTTCTAAATTCCTTGTATTGATTTAGGTAGGGCACGAACCTTTATGGAAGGTTGTCCTAGGCAAGGAGGAGTGGTTTTATTCTTCCCTGACGGAATGTAAAAAAAATTGAAAGTTTTACCCAGATTTTTCTAGTATGAGTCTAGTATGTAAAATTTGCAACTTTGTTTCAGAGCTATTTATGAGTTACAGGGCTGACCTGTCATAAAATGAGAAATGTTCATATTGAGTTTGTTCCTTGTAGTTTTCATTTTCATTTTTTTTTTGGCCCATGATGTTGCCTTTTATCTTCTTTTAACTTCCTTGACTTTTTGTGCAATAATTTCTTATACAGAATATAAAATATTACATACTCCTTGCAATGGTTGTTGCTTCAATTTACAATTTTCATTCCCTTCTTTGTCTGTTTGTATGTTTTTTCTTTTCTTGTATTTTATAAATCACATGATTTCTGTGGTCCCTTTTATAAAGGTCATCATCAAGTTTGAAAGGCAGCCCAAATATGCCCACATCTCTAAGAAGTTTTTTTTTTTTGTGCATTCTGAAGGTTAACACCTTCAAGAGTGCATGAAGGTATATATTTAAACGATCGGTGGCAGTGTGCACTTACTTTTGAACACAACTGACAATTATTTCACGTTCTAGCATATTTGGGGACAATCCTGATGACCTCTGAAACCTGTCAAACTTTCCTTCGACTTGAAAGTGAGACTGTCCAAGGGAGGGGGGTGGAGGGAGGGGGAGGTAGTGACTATAAAATTAGGGGGATCTTTAAATACACTCTTACTTAAAATCGTAGGGGCATTGGGGTGTTCAGTAACAATTTCACAGTAGGTTATATATAACGATCTGATTTATTCATTATTGGGGAGGCAGCTGCACCCATCCCACCCCATCCCTACTCCCTACCCATTCCTTTGTTTTCCCGTTGCTTCTTCCGGTGAGGTCCAGTTTAGACAAATGCTTAAGTTTGGCCAAGATATGAATGCTATGGTACACTGCTTCTAGCAAACCGCGTTACAAGGACTAAAGTCACTCAAGAAAGATCCACAGCTCGAAAACCACTCGATGATCCACTCTCAACCCTTGTCCCGATGATATCTGACTGTAACCGTATGATCATTACGGTGTTAATTGAAGTATCACGAATCCATCGGGAAGGGAATAGATAATTCAAATATGATCACGAGTCGATTGGAAAGGGAATGGATACTACCCATATAAGACAAAAGGCAGAGAAGTTGTTTTAGTTAATTACACCTCATCAGAACAAAGATATGGAAGGATATAGATAAGCATACTTCCATTAAATGAGTGAGCCTCAGCCTAGGTTTTGAAAAGTGGCCCAAGTTAGAACTACTGTAGCAGGGGCGTAGCGAAGTTTTTTTGTTGGGGGGGGTGTGGAGAATTTGATTTGCCGACGGATCTGGAAGTGGTGACTGAAATGGGGGAGGGGTCTA
>KN890675.1:9902-22616 GCA_000934455.1 Apostichopus parvimensis
TACATAACTCTATAAAACAAAATGAGAAAAAACTGCCACTCACCTGGCTAAATTTCATATACTAGCTGACATAATGATAGGAAGTAGTAAAAGCATGTGCAATACCAAGGCTACAATGTAGGGCACATTGATAAAACCACTGACCTATTTCATTCAATAGGCCTACAGTATATCCATATTACAAATTTTCACCGATCATTGAGAAATGTTTCCTCCATTTCGTAAAGTACGGCAAATGTCATTTATCATCAGCAACTTTTAAGCAGGCTAAATAATTCAGCTTCAACGATCGTTAGAGGTTCAAACTAGTGTTATAAGAAACACACATGTGCATACAGTTCATTGTGCGAAACACTCGGTGACCTGTACAACACAGTGCACCTTATGTTTATTTACACAACTATACGCAACCAGCGGCTGTGACATTGATGGAAGGAATTTATTGATGGGCTTGTGGTTACTGTTGAGTCGTACAAAGGATAATAACTTACGGTAGCCGATTATAATTTTAATACAAGGTTACTGAACAGATTTCAAAGTACGTAAAGAGAGGTTTTATTGTTTGTGTCATTTTACATACTGTACTTCTGTTATCCTTTTGTAATGTATTTATTATAATTATGATTACTAATTTTTTTTTGTGATGGGCTTTTGAACTTATCATTGACTACTTCTCCAGTACTGGCCGAACATTGGCACATTTTTAACCGATTTACACTGACATTCCATTTTGCTGCCTTCAATTGATATGAATTCTAGAGTTGTCTATTAACTGAACCGTTCATACAGTACTATTACCTGCCGACAGGATTACAATATAGGTCTACATGTAAATACTGTATTTCAAGAACCACTTTCAATTAATTAGTAATTGTCAGTAGCTGTTTTAGTTGCCTTCTGTGAAAGTTGTATCTTTACAAGCAGTAAAAAAACTCTAATTATGATTTTTTTTCAATACCTTATTTTTCTGGGAAACTCTGCATGTACTGTCCTTTTGACCTTTCCAATAACAAATTCCAGTTTGTAGTTTAACAGATTACAGATTTCAACTGATACTGCAACAATAGTGGTGGACAGAAGTTGACACTCAATACTGAAACAAATTTTAAATCTGAGTTCACCTGCCTTTAACAGTTTTTTCTGTTTTTTTTACAGTTAAAGGCTTTCGTGCGTATCACTCCTCTCAAGGATGTCTCACCAAGGGCTTACTGAAAGTTCCATCATGCCAAGATTCTTCAGGAAGATTTTCAGTAATTTGGCAAGTGTATTCTGGATCAACCTTTTGCTGCAATTTGTCCTGACGATTGTTTGTGGAGAAACTAATTGTGAGAAATCTTTCTTTTCCTAATTCATTCTGTTTTTCAAGTGAAGTTGTTTTGCAAAGTACTTTCCAGCATGTTTTTGATTCTCCAAAGTATTTCCAGGACATTGAGGATTGTTTAAATAGATGATTAAATGTCTCATTGTGGAGTACCTGCTTCAAGAGTGGTAGTAAGATGTTTGTTGAAAATTTGAGCATGGGTGACCAGTGTCTTACTTTCTAGCATATTGGAGGCTTTACCGATGACCTTTAAGGTACTGATAATCCATTCTCATACTGTTATGAAAAAACCAATGCAAACCATGTTGGCAAAAATTGACACGGTTTTCTACTCTCTTCTCTCTGTTTTTTTAACGTTACAGTCAACGTCAGCCTCCGTGGACCTGATGCCCCACATAGCGGTGCTGTCCTCATTTCTATGAACGGCCGACCTTGGAAGACCATCTGTGCCTTCACAGAGTTTGAGGTCGACTGGAAATTAGCTTCCGTGGCGTGTAGACAACTGGGTCATGGCCCTCTAGTTGCCGCGACGAACAAGCTTGATTACCCAGTCAAACCAAACTGGTTCAGCTCACAGCATTTGAACTGCAGCGGCTGGGAATGGTCACTCTCAGGTTGTTGGTATGACAGGAAGAGTGGAAAATGTAAGAGTTATGCATTGGAAGTGGAATGCCTTCCTAGCAACCAATCAGGTAACTGTGTACATCATTCTAAAAGACCACTGTGGTTTGGATGCCTTGCCACAGGCAGGGGGACGATGATGGCATGTGTGTATACAAAATATTAATATTGTATGTACTGTATACGTGGTTCTAAAAGACCACTGTGGTTTGGATGCCTTGCCACAGGCAGGGGGACGATGATGGCATGTGTGTATACAAAATACTAATATTGTATGTACTGTATACGTCATTCTAAAAGACCACTGTGGTTTGGATTCCTTGCCACAGGCTGGGGGACGATGATGGCATGTGTGTATACATCGTTCTAAAAGACCACTGTGGTTTGGATTCCTTGCCACAGGCAAAGTGACGATGATGGTATGTGTGTATACAAAATATTAATATTGTATATAGCATGATAAAGATACAATATACAATATCATCACGATTAATATAAGCGATGTACGTAATAGAAGTATATAGTACGTGTGTGTGAACAATAATAACAAAGCACATATTCACACATCACCACATAATACTATATTAGCAAACAGGCGAAACAATGAACAATAATATAACGATCAGATAATTAATAATTTGATAATATATAGCAGGCCGCAAAATGAGGGCTGACTATAAACTTACTAAATGCCTGTGAATTTCATCATTTGCCAGTAGAAAAGAAGGCATTTTTATGCCAGTAGATATCAAGAACATAAAATGATCAAAGTTGGTTAACAATCATCAGCCAAACAATCATGATAATTTCGGTACCTAAGATAGGCTTCGTATTACAATACAATTATTATCAGCAAATATTATTTTTAAGCTTTTTTTCAGGAAAAATGCCATTGAGAACTTGAGTTAAGCTCATCAACTTTTAAAGCACGAGTTTGCGTTTTTTAGTTTGCAAATTCTAGGCTTGTGCAATAAACATGTCAAATGACTAAAGATGTTACATATTTTTTATACTATTAATTAAACATATTAGTATGGTGAAAAGCCCCTGCCTGACATGTTTGCCTATTAATAGTTGGAAGACAATTTTTTTGAAATCTTGTTCAAAACAAGACTAAATAATTATTGACATTTTTATTCAACTTGGGACAGAGAAGCATCATACCAAGCAAGAAAAAAAAAATCTTTCCTTGTACAGAGTTCAGCACTTTAGCCTTTCAATATCACAAATGAAACGATTCTATTTCCCTGTACAGAGTTTAGCCTGGCTATATCACAATTGGATGGTACAGTTTACACCGTCTCCAAAGGCCATTGGGGTGCGATGTGTCACTACGACGACAACGGTGCCGAGGTGGCCCTGGTGATATGCAGGGAACTTGGATTCACCGAAGGAGAGGTAATCCCGGGAGGGGAAACCGTCCAAGGTCCGGTACTCTCCGTAAATTACTGTTACGGTTCTGAATCCAGCATCAGGGACTGCAGATCGCAGCCTCTAGATGGGAGTCAGTGTTTTCCCATCCAACGCATCACGAAAGTAAACTGCTTCAACGGTGCGGATCTGTTGGACGACAGAAACGTCTACGACTCGGTACCGTATTCTCCAGATGACGGTAAGTAAAACCAGGGATGTGCCCAGGGTTTCCTGAGTGGCGGGTAAACTGATCGCCGTCCTGGGGTAGGGGTCTAAGGGGGAGGGGGTGTCCCCTCCATTTTGAGAATTTTTCGATTTTTGAAGGTGCTCAGATGCCAAATGCTGGCACTTGTGTAGCTTTTTAAGCACATACACTAGTTTTGCTAACAATTTACACTTTTAAATTTTTTTTAGTGAAATATATATTACTTACCTGGTAAAAGTTATTAGTTTGTTTCAAAGAGATTTTACAAGGGATTGAGAGCTGTAAGTAAGGTTTTTTTCGCATGCGTAACTGATGCATTATTAGTCTGTATGATATTGGCATAGGCTAGGCGCAATTTATGTTGAATATATTGTTAAGAATGTCAGGATGTTAGATGAAAATAGTGCTGGGCGGGATTCACAATTTTTTAGACAGTGCCGGGCGGTAATTTTTAGTGCTGGGCGGTGCCGCCCAGCGTGGGCACATCCCTGGTAAAACTCTGAGACTGTTTCAGCGTGCAAAGAAGAGGGCTGCTTTAGGCAGAGAGGTGTATCGATCACCAAACTCATCCGCGACAGTGACCTACGAAACAAAATTCTCTTAACGTGTTAAAGGAGAAGATTTTCGATTTGAAGGCTGCGTAAATTGTAAATCTCGGCAGAGACTAGGACTTAACAAGGAACCCGAATGAAATGTGAAGCGCAAAGGCACTTTGATTAAAAAAAGTGTGACCCCTGGATTAAATGCAGTTTTGTTTTGATAAGGAAAGGACAGAGACTACACCAATCGAATATTTACCACAAATATCCTTTGTATTATGCAGAACTACTGCATTGGCAAATGTTGTTTCCTAATAGTTCTGGTCAGGAGAGGTGGTTAGATATCTGCTATAAACAGGTCTGAAAATGAGTGAAGAAAGGTCCTGAAAAAAAATGGGCTGAATTGAAGCAAAGATGGCTTTAGCTGAAACTACATTCTGGGAGCTACAGCTGATTGCTTTTAGACTTAAAACTTGCTGAAAACCTGTCTGGATCCTTTAAGAGAAATACAGTTCCCCATACTGCAGCATTTTTGTAAGATATGAATTTGGTGATATTTTGTAAATTACAAAAGATCTGGCAATATGCAACAGAGTGAATGATATCATCATGACAAATTGAGCTGTTAAAAATGTTTATTCTTTCCTTTTGTAATATTTCAAGTTCTGTTTAACCACAGAGGTATATAATATAACTAGAGTTGGCATTAAGATGGAATTCTACAGGTAAAAGATAATATTGACAACTAAGCAAACATGCTAGGTTTCTGCCACAAATCAACAAAACAACATTAAAAGGGCCTTTTTTTTTTCTTTTTTTTTTTTAGCCATCATATACAGTATTGTCAAATCTTTTGCCATAATAACAAAATTATATAAAAACATATATATGACACTAAATAACTGTTTGATTACAAATATTCAAAATATTCAAAGAGCATAGCACAATTACTAAAAGTGTCTCTTAGGAGATTGTATGATAGAGGTCCTCGATGTTTACCATGATCTAAATGTTTCTCAACTTGTAACAGAAATTTTAATTTATACAAAAATTCGTTAACGTTGGGAATGCTCAAATTTACTTTCTTCTGTTATATATATAGTATTTGATATGAAAACTTAAAAAATTCAACGGATGCTTCAATAATAGTTGATAGCCGAAAAAAATATCCGACTTGGAAAAAATAAATTGTCTATTAAAAATATGTTGCTCAACATCTAAAACAAAATCAGAAATAATTTTACACTCCCAAAACAAATGTTCAATAGTCTCCTCCTTTAGGCCACAGAAAGTACATCGTGAATCGTCAATTAAACCCATCAAACTCTGAAGATGGTTTGTCCCAAGTATACGATGAAGAAAACGAAATTGAAAGTATTGTAATTTTGTCTCCCTTAACGACTTGAAAGGAATTTGAAAGATAACACGCCAGTGTAGAGAGCTATAATCGAAATTTACATTCCACTTAACAATACACTTTGGAATAGTAACGTGTCCCTGAATTAGCTGCTTATAAATGAAACGAGATAGTGATGCTTTCTTATGAATTATCTTCAAAGAAATTTCCTCAATACCATTGCAGGCATCTAATGACCTTCTCCAATGACCTGGGATAGCATTTATAATGCCACAGTAAAATGTGAAAGGGCAATTTATATCGAATTTCTGTTTAAAATCAAGAAAACTTAAAAACCGGTTATTTGCATCTAAAAGATTATGAATATGAATCAGACTTTTCTCGTACCAATGTTTGTAAAAAATAACATTATTTTTTACTTTAATATTGTGGTTATTCCAGATAATTTGATCCATGAAATTGCCAGTAGGGTTCTTATAAGCAAAAAGAGACCAAGCATATAAAACGTCATTAAAAGGGCCTTTAAGTAAATTTGTTTTGAAGAACAAATGCCTGGATTACATCATGGACTACCCTATGTGATCTGTTTCCTGGAATATTAATGCAAAGTTTTAGCCAGTCTTGAGTTTGGTGCAAGTTAACTCGATAGGGTTTTCAAACTAAACTTTATGTCATCACGAAAATGTTTGGACACTAAAGACTGTTTCAAAACTTATGAATGCCCAGCAAACAGATATTCCAATATTGTCCAAAGGTGAGCTTCAATTGTTTTCAAGTCTTAACAATCCTGTGACCAATATACAGATTCCAAATGTCTCAATCAAAACTTGAGGTACCTACCTTTAGTCAGAATTTGGTTTTGCCTAACAAGGCATAAAGATCCAAAAACAAAGCAACAAAAAGGGGGAGGGGGGGAAAGGCTTAGTTCATCAGCATATGAGAGAGATACCACTGATTGAACACTCTAAGTAAAAGCCAGCTAGGTACTACTGTACTGTAAAATTATTGTCAGATTTAGAATTCAAAACAATTCCTTAATAACCAGATGCTGGCTTTGTTTATGTTTAACATTCTGGGATAAAATTTTTTGTGATTTGTAATGACAAGCATTGTTCAGAATTTTAGTAAAAATATTTTTAAAAATTTTTTTTTTTTCAATTGCGGTAGGATAAGAGTAGGATAATATTTTTTTGAATGGTTTGCTGTACAAGGTACCTGAAAGAAGAACTGTTTGGTAAACTAAATACAGGACATATTAATAACATTCTTAAATTAAATAGGGATGATGAGAAATTTATTAGCATACTGTACTACAATGATGGCAACTTAAAAAAAACAGTTCGCTTTTTTACCAAAATGATGTGACAAATGAAACTATAGAACGGTTGAAATATTGTCTTTGATTCGGCTCACGCTGTGATATTTCCAGAAAGTTTTTTTGAATTGGCCAGTGAGATCGGTCTACCTTGCAATGTTCTCTCTCATTTCTTTCCCTCTTCAGATGACCACGGATCACCTGTCTCTGGCATAGTCTTCTTCATCTTCGTGTCTTCTTTCTTTGGAAGCATCTGCTATTGTGTCTGTTGCAAAAGAAGTGATAGACGAGCAACAAACCAGCCATATAACACTAACACAACTAACACAATGGCATCGGCGCCAGTCTCTGGCCCTCCTCCTGCATACAAGGATGTTGTGGCACTACCAGGACAAGGGACACCCATGGTCTACCCACCACCGGGGAGTAACCAAGGTTATCCACAAACTGGTGGTCCTGGATACCAACCAGTACCAACTCAACCACCTGGATACCCTCCATCAGGAGGACCAGGATACCCACCAGCAACAGCACATGGATACCCACCAGCACCAGGGTCTGGTTACCACCCCACTGGATACCCATCTCCATCATCAGTACCGCCTCCAGGATATCCACCACCAGAGTATCCCCCAGTGAGGGCACCCAGTAATCCATTGATGGCAGGGCCAGGTTATCCAACTCAATCTAATCCAGCTCCCTTCTTGGGTACCTCTGCTTCACCACCTCCTTATCCAGGAGGAACACCTCATAGTTATTCAGCTGGTGCAGCATCTCAAGATATTCAACTTCAACCATACCCAGTCAATGAGAAACAAGGACCTCCAGACCAGTCCAGTTATCAGCAAGGACCTCCAGACCAGTCCAGTTATCAGCAAGGACCTCCAGACCAGTCCAGTTATCAGCAAGGACCTCCAGACCAGTGCAATTATTAGCAAGGACCTCCAGACCAGTATAATTATCAGCAAGGACCTCTAGATCAGTGCAGTTATCAGCAAGGACCTCCAGACCAGTCCAGTTATCAGTAAGGACCTCCAGACCAGTCCAGTTATCAGCAAGGACCTCCAGACCAGTCCAGTTATCCGCAAGGACCTCCAGACCAGTCCACTTATCAGTCAGGACCTCTAGATCAGTGCAGTTATCAGCAAGGACCTCCAGACCAGTCCAGTTATCAGTAAGGACCTCCAGACCAGTCCAGTTATCAGCAAGGACCTCCAGACCAGTCCAGTTATCAGCAAGGACCTCCAGACCAGTCCACTTATCAGCAAGGACCTCCAGACCAGTCCAGTTATCAGCAAGGACCTCCAGACCAGTGCAATTATTAGCAAGGACCTCCAGACCAGTATAATTATCAGCAAGGACCTCTAGATCAGTGCAGTTATCAGCAAGGACCTCCAGACCAGTCCAGTTATCAGCAAGGACCTCCAGACCAGTGCAGTTATCAGCAAGGACCTCCAGACCAGTCCAGTTATCAGTAAGGACCTCCAGACCAGCCCAGTTATCAGTAAGGACCTCCAGACCAGTCCAGTTATCAGCAAGGACCTCCAGACCAGTCCAGTTATCCGCAAGGGCCTCCAGACCAGTCCAGTTATCAGTCAGGACCTCTAGATCAGCCCAGTTATCAGTAAGGACCTCCAGACCAGTCCAGTTATCAGCAAGGACCTCCAGACCAGTCCAGTTATCCGCAAGGACCTCCAGACCAGTCCAGTTATCAGTCAGGACCTCTAGAATCAGTGCAGTTATCAGCAAGGACCTCCAGACCAGTCCAGTTATCAGTAAGGACCTCCAGACCAGTCCAGTTATCAGCAAGGACCTCCAGACCAGTCCAGTTATCAGCAAGGACCTCCAGACCAGTCCAGTTATCCGCAAGGACCTCTATGGATAAAGAGTCATGAAGTATGCCATGTTCTGTGAACAATTACATAATGTATCAGCCGACCTTTTGAGAAGAGGGACATGCAGGGAGTAGAGGTGGGGAGAGCAGGAATTGGTCAGTTCTGAGAAAATATGGTGGAAGTTGGGAAAATATGCGATATGTTAATCGTGAAAAAAAGGAAAGGCTCCACGACATATTTGTCCCTGGTGTTCGCCATCGATCTAGACACTCCTGCTTACCGGTATAGTACTGCCTCAAGAATAAACAAGATAATATTTTGAAAATTTTGAATGTATAATTAACAACTTTTTAAGTTTTATACTATGTTTTCTCCTAGAAGTAACCAATGGCATTATTATTTTTTACTTCATTGTATCTTTAAAAATTGTTTGGATATCAACATCATAGCACAAAAATTATTTAATATCACATCTTTTAAAGAAATAAATTGTTTACCCTCTTAAACTCATTACTTTTCAAAGTTTTGTATGAAACCACGATGAGCGTGCAATAACGATGTTTTACAGGGTTTAAATTGAATGTCATGCGTTGTGTTGTAGCAACAAAACTAGTTTCAGCATAAGCTTACCTCAGAGTGTGCCATAGTGCAATAATAATAGAGTGGTCGTTACATTGCCCGAGTCAGAATATATTGTGTTTATTTTGTGTCATGAAAAAATCTTGGAAACGTCATGTAATTGTTTACAGTGAAGCTGCAGTCCGAGCATTGACTCCAGTAGATGGGTAACTAGCATAATTGGGGGAAAAAAATAGAAGTATGCTTTACGGAGAATGCAGTTCAAACATTGAAGACTTGGAGGCAAAATTATATTATATTTAACTTTGTTTATTAAAATGAAAAATTTAAAGAAAAAAAGAAAGAAAGATTAAACAAAAATGATCCATTATGAATTTAGCCATGTTGAAGATGTGGGAATAAACCATTTTGTATATATATATTTTTTGGATAAAACTTAAGTTAGTGTCATGTTGTCACCTGTTGTTACACCATGCCCATATACCTGCTTGTGCCATATGTCACCCACCCCATGACTGAGTATTCACTCTCAATTGTACAATAGTATTTTGGTCATTAATTTTGGGATCATATTCTACACAAGTGCAATATTTTTCTTGATTAACAAAGGTTCCACCATTGGTCAGATATGTTTCTAACAATATTTATTCCCTAGTATACAGTACATTTACCGAAGACAAACGCTTTACATTATGTTACGAACTATTAATTTAAATTCCATTTATAGATGGGTTTTTTTGTCTCTTTATGTTTAGTGGAAATATATCTCCATCTTGCCCCTTATTCCTCCCATTTTCTGGCACAGGCTTATATCAGAAACAATGTGCTGTAATATTACTTTATGACCACAGAATGACTGCGTAAATTTGAACGAAATTAATTTGTTTTGAACATCTTTTTCAACATTTTTACTATAGTGTTTCTGTCTTGTGTATGCAATAGTTATGCAAATAAGTAATATTGGTTTTGCCAGTGAGTACAGTAGTTTTCTAATACTTATGTTCGGAACATATATGTAATTCTTTGGTCTTTCAGTTTTTAAAATATCTGTGTTAAATTTTGAAAATAAACCACTACACATTTCATCAGTAACGACTTAAGAAACAAGAACAGAATTTTTTTTTCTGTCTGTATTTCGATAAAATTTAAACAGGGTGAATTATTTGTATATTTATAATTTATTCCGTTAAGATTATGCAGAAAAACAAAAGAACGAAGGTCACGTTTTGACGTTATTTTTAACGATGTACTTCTTATGTGTGATATGGAAAATATAATATTGAATATCATATGATTAATTATTTAGTTTTTCTTCCGATGCCTCTTTCCTCCCTGTTTTCTTTATATATTTGTGTGTGTGTTTGGTTTTGTTTGTTGATATTGCTATTTTTCTTTCATTTGATTGTTTTTTGTTTGTTCATGTGTGTCTTGTTTTGTATGTGTTCAAAGCAGACAGACAGACAGGCAGGCATACAGACAGACAGACAGACAGATAGATCGCTGCAGTGTAAACGAACTCAATATGTGCGTGAAACTCTGAGTTGCAACGTGATGGAATAGCGTGTTTATACACACACACACACATATAAGCTCTGCACCAGAAGTTATACCAGTACATTTTATCCTTTGCTTGATCATCAAATTTTGCCAACAACCGGAGGATATATTTAGTAACTGAAAACGTGACCATTTTTTATAGTTACAGTCATGCAGCCTCCGGTTCGTACACAGGTCATTTGATAATATCAGCAAGAACCATCCGCACCACCCGTCATTGTATGAAGCTATATAATACCTACCATACTTTATGTTTCCAAAATGAGTGTAATTATTGGAAGTATTGCCGCTACATCATTTAAAGGGGCTACTCATTAAATACAGCCAAGCAATTAATGTCAGACGCCCTCTAATTTTCTCCAACTTCTGATTCCGTCATATACCATCTAATGACCATAAGGCTTAACAATTGAGTTTGCGAAGATACAGGTAACTACTCTGGCCCGTCGTAAAACCCTTATTTATCTCCGTGCAACGTGGTCGTAATTTGGAAGATGTCTTTGAAAACATGTTTTTGGCAAAATTTATGATCGACCACGGTCCTATGTTCAGTAAGCTGCATTGCACAGAATCCAACGGTAGTGCTTCTACTTCTATTCTGTTGGGAACTTCTTGGCACTTTCGCTTCGTTAGGTCATAACAACTTCACTGTTATTGATCTACCTGCATCTGTGAATATTCCAACTGCAGACTGACTGTTTGGTGACCATGAACTGAGGGTTGTATCATTGTGTGTGGGGGAGGGGGTTCAGACAGCGAATACTGTTTCACCTCAATCATAGTAGAATGACTGTGGAATGCTGTATAGGCCTAGATGTTTATGTTATTGGAAAACGCCAAGGGAGTCGTTTTATGTACTACTTGGAATGACCTATAATTTGTAGTGTCGGACATGTGGGTAATTTTTACACACATTGAAGGTTCACCGCTGCACTGTGGGCAAAAAAAATCATAAATTTTCGGGTCGGCCAAGTGCAAAGGTTGTGATGCTGATTTATATTTTTAGTTATTTTCACTGATGTAATGCATAGTGGTAATTCAATATGACATATGTATGGGTGTAATATTCTCCACCTTGGAGGGACATATTTTGTTGGGACATGCCTTCCCCTCCAAAGATCAACAATAATTCTGCTTTTGAAAAAAAGTGTGACACAGTAGCAGATGATTAAGATGGGGTGGGGGGTTGGTGGAGACGGGGCAGGCCCATATTAGCTACAAAATGGAAAATATCAGAAACACAAAGGTAAACAAGAAACAAAGGAGATCTGACAAGTGGTTCCAAATTTATACATTTTTCATTTCAAATTGATGATTCAGGGGCTAAGGCTGGGGTGCTTACCAACTACCCAGTCCGGCCAGCGGCCCTAATAATTGGTACAGTTTTTCCTACCATTTTTTTGTCAGAGTATAACCTACTGCAGGAACAGTGTAATGAGCTTGACTGACCAGATCTGACTGAAACTTTCTTTCTATTGTGAAACCTTGCGATGGATTCATTGTGAGAGAGAGAACTGGGTTTAATGCCTGCCCCTAATCCCTTTATTTATTTTATTTTTTGAACATTTTACAATAACGACGGGCTGATATTAGGGTGTGATGAATTAACAACTTGCCATACATTTTTTGTAGGCATATGTTGCAAACAACGTCCATAAATCATATTTTATTTTGGAGAAGTGATCTTATAATTTAGTGAACTTTGAAGAATGTACATATATGGCAACACCCAATGTGAGTCTTTGTGAGCGAATTAATCACATCAGCCATACAGAAAATAACTCCCTTCTATTATTTATGACAATTTTATACAGTGGCCAATCACATCATTTTACAAAAATATTGAATTTTATGAAGTTTAAGTTCAGAGTAGTACTGTACATAGGTTGCCTAACACATGTTAGCAATACAAAGTAGTAATTACTGATGCACGGTTGTGGGAGAGTAGTTGCTGTATCCAATCATTGAGTGC
>KN890675.1:24451-41236 GCA_000934455.1 Apostichopus parvimensis
TAACTACTGTTCATGTCCTGATACACATGTTAGGAATACAAAGTAGTAATTACTGATGCACGGTTGTGGGAGAGTAGTTGTTGTATCCAATCATTGAGTGCGAGTTCTTTAATACGCGATTGTAAAATGAAGTCGTATCTAGTAATTTTTTGCTATAAGTAGGTCTACGGATATACCCGAACATGGCCTTTCTTCGTTATCTTCATGACGAATTGGAGTCATTTAAAGAGAGGTGTGAACTATAATCAAGAGGAACTTTACCTAGTTACTGTACTAGCGATGAGTATCGGCTGACAATAACTGCTAAATAATATTATACTGGTTGCAATAATTTTGCTAGTTTTACATGCTAATTTATATTTGAGATTAGGGTTGCCAGAGCCCCTTCATAAGATTCATTTAGAACTCTAGAACCAAGCAGATCCTATGTCAAGACGTTTGCTTCCTACATTAAACAAACGTTCATTTTCGGTCATTAATAATGGACCTGAAGCATTTGAATCTGGCAATAGTCCAAAGATATGACCTACTGACACTGGGACACAGGACATGTAATAGTACCTACAGGTACACTGCATATAGGTCCTTTATTTACTGGAAAGCCGTCAAACTGGACGTTACAATCGTGTAGTCATCCCATCCTGTGCAGTTTGGTGCATAAGGAACATGTTTCCATCAGAGGATTGTCAATACACAGGCATTAAAGTTGGCATATTTTAGAAAAACATATTCAAATTAAGAAACATTTATGTTTTTCAATGCATATTATGAATTGTAAGATAACTTTCTTTGAGGGTACGGAAAGGACCAGGTATTGTCTAAGAAAAAGACAATACATGCTAGACATGTTCATTTTGACATATGTAGGCCTTTATATATTGACCTATAGAGGCTACACTTCTCAATGTCATATGCATGAATAACTTTGAAAAATATAGGATAAGTAGTTGTGGAAAATGGGGTAGTTTTTCTTCCAAAGCAACTATCCATACCTCGCCGATATGTCCACAAAAACTGTCTCACATGTCTCACTTTACCAGAAATGTACTATACGCACAATTTCAGAAGTTCTTATACCATTTTTGTGACTTAAGTTGGGGAGATTAAATTATATGGGCATCAATTTAATAACGATGTTTGATGTTTGCTTGCAGTATTTTATCTCCTGTGAATTAAAGAGCTTACATCCATAACATTTGGTCTAATGCAAGCTGTGAAAATGAATGGGATCAAATAATAGCAAATTATAGTACGGTTTTGAATGTTCTTTTGTCAAACATTCTACCATCTTTTAACTGCCAATAATAATTTTACTTCCACTGTTTAATGTTTGATTAATCATATCATATATTTGTGGAAATGAGCTTAAGAATCTACAACCATTGATTATGTGTAAACCCACTCTTATATTGGCTCTGTAAGTCTTCCATTGTTGGCTTATGGACAGTGGACACTCTTGGTATAATTTTTTGGTTCATCAAGTAGGGTTTTTCCAGCCTATTTGGATGAACATAGATTAACTACCAGAACTTTCACGATGTTCTCCCGAAATGCAGAATGTATCCATAGGTTTTGGGCTCTTTCACAGGTACCGGATGCCATTGTTTGGTGGCTGTGGAGTACTTCACCTTGACCCTGAAAAGAAATCATAACAAGTGGTTGTGATTTGCATATTCCTTTGTGCACCTCCAGATAATCAACACACAGGGTATTTTAACAAATATCTACATATAAAGCTCTAAGGCTGCTCTCAATTAAATCTGGCTTGTTTTCACTATGAAATGCTACCTAGAAACTATTAACATCATCAAAAGGAGGGTAGAACTGTATGTTCATGTACTAGGTAAATACCTTGAAAGTGTTTCAATTTAGTTATGCATTTAACCTCTGGTTTAAGACATAAATGAATCCACAAACCACCAATTGCATCTATTCTAATAATGTAAATATTCTGTTGTGAAGTGAGTCAGAGATGTGCCTAAAAGGTATCATTTGAAATGGGTTGTACATCTAATGCCATTCACTACACATATTAAATAAGCATATAATGAGGGCATAGACAGAAACACTTACTCATCATTCCCATCTCCATCTTTCTTTGGGACGGTTTCTGTGATAGTTGAAATCGATGGCTGCCAAGTACTTTCTCGCCACATATCCAACGTAGCTGTGATAAAGAATGACAATTGTTTGGGGTCATGTTAATAATTAAGTTTGATTATGCAAACTTTTATCAGGGTTTCTTTGCCAGAATATATATTTCATAGTCATATATATATATATACCTTTTCAGTAATTGTGTTTGCAAGCAGTTGTCTTCATGTACATACACAAATACACACACACAACATTTCCATCACATTCTTGGCCTTTTGGCAAGAAATCAACAATTATTCACAGACCGTCATGAGCCATTATTCTAAAAAATTATATGTCAGCTGGCAGGGTAGTTGAAGGATGTCCATGCAACCCACTGTTGCCATGAAAGGGCTTTTAGGTTTTGGCATGGGGCATTTAGGTACCATTAAGCAATGCTACTTCTGGATGTATTGTCCTGACTTTCTAAATTCACTCTGATAAAGGGCCACCTGGGCTGGATGTCCACGAAGTTACTCACCATCCCATATAATATATATATTTCTCCTTAAGGAGAGGAAGGACTACCAGGTGTCAACATGGGCTATTCATTGTAATCAGCTAATGAGCTAACATGACTTTATACTGCTAACAAGAGACTACTGTAACTATGTACTGAAGGTAGTTTATATGTAGGATGACTTCCTGTCAATGCTCTCAACGCAGATGTTGTAGAAGGTGAAGTGGAGATGAAGGGCAAAAGCTGGATTTGAATACACTATGTATTACTAACAAAGATTACAAGAATGACAGAAGGGTATTCCACGCAAATAGACCAAATCTAATCCTCCTTCACCTCTTGTTGTAACAGTGCATGCCTTGGTAAACAGTAAACACTGAATAGTACAGAACTTAGTGGATTCAAATTTGGCGAAGTATAATTTGTTCCATTGGAAAGTATGCAATGCATTGAATATTGATAGATTTTATGAGGAGTTTGCATCTCTGAAGTATAGATCTACTGAAAACAAATACAAAAACAAATGCTGACGAACACATGGCACAAACAATGTTGCATACCATAGGCTATATAGTGCAGACTAAATAAAGTACCAAAACAGAATGCGACTTTCTATGTTGGGTTTCACTGACCTTAAAATGAAGCTTAGCCTAGCTACATACCAAGTGAAGCAAAATAACTAGATCTATAAAGGAACTAGGAAAGTGAATGTGGTTGATGTACAGCCTTTACCTACCTTGCAATGCATGCATAGGACAAACAGGAAATTAGTTCAGTTGGCCTTTCAACTTGGTTTAGGAGTTAGTTATAGTATCGTCAACTATCCTAAATTCATGCACATGTATGTTAAATTATTCTATAAATGTCCATAGTAATAAACTAGCCTAACCATTTTTGCAATCTGATACTTATTCTTCACCATTATGAGCACTTTTTAAGTTTGCTTTTGCAAACATTCTGCTAAAAACTTTAATACTTGTTGCTTACTTATTATTTCATAAGCTACACTTATAGGCAGAATCATATGCCGGGAGTATAACCACAAAATGTCTATTCTTTGGAACATTGTTTTGTTGTGAGGTCTTTTTGCTGATTTTAGAGTGTTAGTCGCCTGGGGAGTAGGAGAAGGCAAGAAAACGCCATCTACTTTCCATTAGTTTTGTACAGTAGGTGCTAATATCTAACGTTGAGTAGTATTGCTGAATTTAGTTTGGTCATACTTGCTGCATTTTCAGCAAGCAATGTGTCAATTATAATTTCTGAATTTGCAGTGGGCCATGAGTCAATTATACATCAATCAGAAGGGGGAAAAAAAGAAGTCAGGTTAGTAATACTAGTTAGGCCTGTCCTTAGTCACCTACAGACTACCAGTCTATGTTCCCTAACTACATGCACCCAAATGTGTGCTCCTAGCTAGGAAGGCATATATATTTTAACCACATGTACCTGCATCGTTTTCCTTCAAAATGATGACTCCTGATGTAAATATTATTTTGTAACACTTGAAAATTATCCACTTTCTTTATGCTTCTATAAAGCATGTGGGCCAGGCATTACCTATTTTTCAAAGTAAGCAAAAACCAACAGAAAATAAAGATTGCTACTTAGTACTTTGATCTGTGATATGCTGTCTGTCATAGATCTGTGATATTGGGAAGGCCTATCAAATGTTTGTATAATGAGTAGGCCGATATCAATTTATTTATCTTCTTGTAGATTTTTGGAGGACTCAAACTACCATGAACGAAATAAGGTATCTTTGCCATTTGTAGAAATGTAAGGCTAACACTAACAGTGATGTTAACTGCACTAATAAACACTGGTATTTTGTAAGAAATTTTGGCAGGTAAGAAGTTATAGACATGAAAGTCGTTTGAAAATAGATAAAAGATTCGTGCAGTAACAGTTAAATTGATTCCCTAGCTGCACAAAATTAGGTTAGTAAGGAGTAGCCTAGTAATACTATATTCCTATCCAACTCCGAGTCCTTGTTGAATACCCTAGCCGACCGTGGAAGCTGCAATTCACAATCGTCTAGACTATAGTATACAACTACATTAGGCCCATATCAGATATTCAGGCCAAGCCTTTGGCTATAGTCACGTTATTACAGATACTTTTACCATGTGTCCTGACAGTGACACTAACTAAGATTACCTGAATGTAACTTGTAAGGCCTAACTAACGTTACAGGCCTAGCCCACAGTGCTGTAGCTAGGCCATCAACATCCTTACCGTAGTTGAAACGGTAATGAAAGTAATTTGACTTACCTAGGCCTAAGCTACCTCGACTGCGGGAATTGCAACCACCGACCTCCTTCAGCGTTTTCCAGTTTTCGAAAGAATCTACCAGAGAGATTTGCCGTCTTGTTTCAATTCATTCTCCTAGTCCTACGTTGCTTTGTAGAGCTAAAAACAACTTCGTTGTGTATTTCGAGTAGACTGTGTCCTGGCCCTATATGCACCTAGACCAAGATATTTGTGTACATAATACAGTGAAGTTTATTACGGCCGTGTACGTACGACACACAACTCCCTAGTATAGTAGTACGTACGAGCGTTACGACTCGGCAAGCTAGCTAGCGCTGTATATGATGAACAGTGTACTCGGCTACATACAGTACTGTAGATCAGTGTGTATATATTGTACATACTGCGTGTATACTACTGTATCATGTAGATCAGTACCTGTCTACATTGTTTACACTACAGGGAGTCGAGTTTCAGTGTGTTGCCATAGGGATGATTTGCACACGGCATTTAGGTATCATCAAGCGATGCTTCTCTCGGATTCATTGTATAGACCCTTTAAACACAATATTGACATTTACACATTTTATGTGTATAAATATTTATGAAACTTATATCTGTAAAGCAGTGAAGAAATTATTGAATATAACATGAGCATTTGTTGATAATTTCCCCATGTAGTTTTGCTGTTTATAATGATTTTACAACAAATGCTGCAAAAAACAGAAATATAAACTTATTAAGAATTTCCAAATTTGTAGCTTGGTAAATTTTAAGCTACACTTGAGGTAAACTGGGACAACCAGTTTAAAGCTAATTTACAGTGATTAATTAGTACAGTTAAGATTTTATGCATCAATGTTGTTAGACAGCCAACGTGCTGCCTTTAGGACATTCTTGAAACTCCAAGTTGTTCACATGCAGGAAGACCCCCGCAAACCGTCTTAATAATCAGCACCTCAGATATTTTTTCATCGTTTGCTTTAAATAAGTTGGGTGTAGGAATCAACTGAAATATAAATGTTATCCTTCATTTCAGGAATATATGTATTGTTTTCTTCACACACAAGAATATTTAGGACATTGATTATGTACATTTGTTGCTGTCACGTTTTCATCTTGTAATTAGTACACTGTACACTGATTACTTCCACAGTCATTCATTATTTTTTCACTCTCATACTAACACAATTTCGATTCAACCAACTCAAGCTTGTGTAAGAGTAATTTCCCCCAATCTCCTTCTGCATCTTGAACTTTTCATTAAAGTAGGGGACAAATTAGATTTTCATTAGTAGTAAGTGTAATTACAGACTAGTTACCAGCACACACACACATACAGACAAATTTCCTCCAATTGGACGATGTTAGATCATCTGAGTCTCAACATGGCTTCTTTTTCTCATTTTGAAAGCCTTCTGTCTGTATAAGTTCTTGCCATGTTAAATCTCTATGGGGACGTTTCCTATTCTCTCACTACATCGTGTATCAAGAGTGAACTGTCCCTGAAGAAGACTTGGATATCAAATTTCATTTGACTTCATTAAGGTGTCTTAATGAGTTACATTTGCCCAAACACTGCACAAATGTATGTTAACCAGCATATTGCATGCAGTGTATAAACAGCTCTTCTTCTACAGTATTATACACCTGTAACTTACATGTGAGAATTCTTCATTTTATTTTTTAAGTTTAAAGGGTGGGATGATTTGTGGGGGAGGGGGAGAAAGACAGGGAGAGGCTTGTAAATATCTTTTGTATGATTACAAACTGTCCCATTAATCTCTGCAAATTTTTGTAATGAGAGATAAGGTTTTAAAGCAACTTTGTTGATTGTCTTCCTGAACAACTACTTCCACATTAGTTTTTTGGATTAACCTTCCACATGCGATGTCGGCGCAAATTAATGGATCATATAAGGGAACTTACATTATGATCAAGTGCTTTTACTTTAACGGCCCTTTAAAAACCAGGAGAATAAGTTTAGCTACATCATCAAATAATTAAGTACAGTGTAAAGGGAGAATCAAAATTTCGATGGCTCTCGAAGAATGCAGGTTCACTTGAAAAGCTTAATTTAGCTCAAGTGTTCTATTTAGTGATTCCTTAATTTGGAATCATCAATTTCCAAATTCAGTTTCAAATATTGTTGCCAATATCTTCCTCTCAGTTTACCCTCATCATACCTAATTGTCTCTGACTCTTATTGGCTATGCTGCTGTACTCATGTTAATTACTAAATTATCTAAGTGAATGAATTCAAAGGAAGCGAAGGAAACCCTCCCAATGAACATTCTGTTATTTAAGACATAATTACAGCTCTCATGTATGCTTCTATTACTTCATAGTTTCAGGTGTCTTTGTAATTGTACAGTATGTACATGTACTACATGTGCATGTTATTGGATTAGTTTAGGACAAGAAGGACAACAAATCAATATCTGTTACGTAAACTGTTTCTTGTCATTTCCAACCACTTCTCATAGAGTGTTATCGTTGTATTGATCATTCTGAATTGAACACTTAAATTCTGGACTTGTCTACCTCTCAATTTTTGGATGTGTGTCACAGACTACTTTTATACTACCTAAAAAGGTCCATTCCACATCTGGTATGATATTGGTTATAATACTGTAAGTATAAGGAGCAAAAAGGAAAACCACTTATTCCATAACAAATCCAATCAGCTGGATATTAATCACTAACTGAAGTACTGTGATCGTTGTGGTCTAATGGTAAAAGGCAGTGGACTTGTGATATAAGGCTTGCAGGTTCGAGTCCTGGCCAGATCATTACTAGTGTCCTTGGGCAAGGCACTTTACCTCCATTGCCTCTCTTCACCCAGGTGTATCAATGGGGACCTGTGAGATAAACTGTCAGTTAGGAGCTGTTTAGCTGCTGCCAAGTGGATGGATTGTCTCTAATGTTTGATTGGTCATCATTGACCAGGTTGATATTGTTATGCGCCTTGAGCAGCATTATATGTTCGATCTGGATATGTCTGCGCTTTTTAAATTTTCAATATTATTATAAGTTTTGTATTGTTCCTTTATTACAGATTAAGGTGAAACAATTTTCAAGACTCTTTGTGGACACTGGCTGATATTGGTAAGTTTCAATTACTGAATGCATCTTCTCTACCTACTGGCAATTTCAAATTTTGTTCTACCAGGATAGCATGAAATTGATCGAAAACTTCACAAAAACTTAGCAAATGTAGGCAAATTTGACTAAATTATATAAACATTTCTTGCATATTATAAATGATATTTTAGCTACAGAGGCACAGTTTGTTAGCTTTGTAAATTAAATTTGACAAGGCTGCACTGATTGGTCTTCATTTGGCTTTCAGATCACATCTCAGAAGATGCTTATGGCCTTAAATTGTAGTTTTAAATTAAATCTTTGCGAAAAATTTACAATACTTGTTTTACGTGTGTTTACAGTACTTTTATGAGAGTTAGAAAGCAATATATATTATAGTGTTTGATCGATGTAGTCCCTGTGTTATATTTCCTTTTTTTCCTCCAGGAAACTGCCTAGTAGGATTTTTAATGATCGCCCTAAAAGTCAACCAATTAATGGTGACATTATTGTCATTTGCAAAATGTATTGAAGTCAAAAATGACTAATGATCTCATATTATCTTTCATATTGAAAAGTTGCCGGATAGGAAAATTTCCTACAAATGTGACATTTAATTTTATGGGATTTACACTCTATTTTCCGCATACCCAGTAGAGACCTACGTTTGGGAAAGTTACTTGCAAGCCGTGTTACTTTTAAGTTGTGTCAGCCTGTCAGACAGCTCAAACAAAACTAAACGAAAGTACAAATATTCCGGTGAAAGTACCCTCCCCCTCCCGTCTTTCACTTACACCACAGTGAGTTACAACGAAGATGCAAGGATTATTTGCTCTTCTATTTGTCAGATTATAATTGTCAAGTGACCTAATTTCAATGTACTTTCCCATATTAACTTTCACCTAATAAACCCATGACAATGTTTGTCCAATTGGGTCAAGTACACACTTTTGCATACTTTTATATCATCCTGTGCAATTGATTTCCTTGATTGCATTTCCTAGTTTCTTAGATTCTATGTGTACCTCAAGGTACAGTAACAAATCTATTGCTGAACTTAATTGTAGAGTATAAAAAAAGATGTTTTCTAAGTTAAGAACATGAGGCATGGTAATGACTTATAACTTAAATTTCCCCAAATATAACTTAAATCACAACCGGTAATTGTTTCATTATTATTTCCGATTGTCCCGCAATTCGCCCAATTTCAAACTGATTATCAAGTTAAATGCAAGTTTACTTTTGAACCATCTTAATGGTATCTATCTATCTATGTACACCAATGTCATATCAATGTCCAATGTCCATTCTGTGTTCATTGAAGGGGTACTATAGTCTGCAAAGTATTTGGGAAGACAGTGAAGATATTAATAATAATAATAATTTATTTTATAAAGCGTAAAATCCACAAAAGTGCTCTAAAACACTATGTAACAGTAAATAAAAACAATATATGACACAAAATATGTAGTAAAAATGCAGAATAAAATACAATATAAATGAGTATGAAAAATAAAAAGCATGCACGTTTGAGTTTGTTGGAGTATTGCACATGAATGGAATTTAATACACAGTTTAAATATTGCAGTAATGCTGTCTAAAAAGGTAGGTTTTCAGCTCTGACTTGAATGTTGTAAGGCTAGAAACAGTTTTGAGTTCAGCTGGCAGCTCATTCCAGAGGCGTGGCCAAGCCACGCAAAATGCTCTGTTCCATTACATTAGATTACTGAATCGCACCAACGTTAATCTTTATCGTGTGTTGAACATTCCAGAGTGTGAATGTTATGTGCAACACAGATAGCTGACAGCAGCGTTATGCTATATATAGTTTTACTGAGCAATCCTCTTGATAAAACTCAACCAGCTAGAGCCTGCCTTAATGACATTTTCCTTGGAAAACCATAACTACATACAGAATACTGGTATGTATCATACATGTTAAACATACATGGTTTATGCACTGACTCATCCCGATAGACTTTTTATGTAGCATCTACGAAAGAGCAGTTCAAACATGTAAAGATTGCAACTTAGTTTTTATTGGTGAGCAGATGCATTTTATTGATTAGGATACAAGTCATGTTTTATTGTCATACATAGTTAAAATGACAACATGCCTAGAACCATTGTAAAGAATGCCTTAGAAGTTTATTTGTGCAACATACAGCCAAGTGTACATACAGTAGCAGTAATGTGCGTGGAATAAAGAAGTGCCCTCCAATGACGTACATATGGACATCAATCTTCAAACTTGAATTGTTTAATGTTAAATTACCATCATTTTCAGAGAGCATTTTGCCTGCGAAAAGTTTACATATCTTACAAGCAAAGATTACATGTTATTGCCACAGTTTCTAGGATGCAAATCATGAATTGTATAGTAGTGTCATGAGTTAACATTACAATGTGCCTATAGAATCATCGTAAAGAATGCTTCATTTCGTTTGTGTAATATACAGCAAAGTGTACAGTACATAGCGGAAGTGAGATGAATCAAAACAGTGCCCTCAAGTAACAGTGCCCTTAATTAACTAGACTGACTCCAAATGGTTACCAATTCTTCAAATTTGAACTCTTTGATGGACGTTGTTTACTGTCATTCTCAGAGCATTTTGCCACACAAGCATACATAGTTTTGAGGCCCCATAATTAATATAATATGAATAATTTCGATGTTTAGAACCTTTAATACAGTTCTTTAGAAAGTTCCACCAGTTCTAGAATGCCCGATATAATTTGGAGGCAATATATAGAACTCTAGATGACCTTCAAGGAAACGAGAGTTGACCTGATTTTTCTGGAGGTGAAGTAAACATTTGTAAAACGAAAGAGATGAGAAGGATGTGACGGTAGTTCAGTAAAAATAAAACTAACGGTCATGGGTCAATGGGGAACAAAGAGAAACAGGAAATATGACATAACCATGGAAAGAAAATAAAGAAGGAAAAGAAAATAAGGTTACAACTATTTCAATAACTTTCAATTTTGCTATGATAGACTTAAAGGGTGTGAAGACTCGCGCAAAAAGAAATATCTCATGCCGGTAATTTGACCTAGTTTCAAATGAGGTGTAACAGAAGTGTTAAACACCACCATCGATCCCAGAAAATACACACACAGCTTGCTACCGTCGGTAATTAGACACTAGTGTACAGTCAGTACATACAGCTGCGGTCAATACCCACAGCACAGTGTATAAACTATACAGCGATGGACATCTCAGGTCCAGCTCAAAATAACAATTAAGGTATCACGTTTCATTACTGTCTGCATTTTGTAGCGACACGAACAAAACGTCACTTGCAATTGCAACAGAAAGTTAACTTTTCAAGATGGCAGCATGCTGTTTGGGGCGACTCTGCAATGCCTTTAAACACAAATTATAGGAGGATAATTTTACAGATGAGGAAGACAAATGAATGTGATCATGTTTTGTCGAGGTACTGAATCCTGTACATCTCAAGCATATCAGGGATAATTGCTGACTGCTTAAAGCAGATGTTAGTTAATTTTTGCTGTGCTCCTTAATCTAATCAATGAAGATATTGTACATCAGCATGTAGAGACATGTGTTAAACCCAATGTACTACGTACGGTATGTGAATGGGATTTCATGTGGCACCTCCCACACTATACTCTATATTGATGTGTGTACTGAAGATTTCAGTGTAACTTGAACAGATGAGACTAGCTGCTCACTGGTTTCTTGACAAGATTGTCGAATTGATTAATGGGATAGAAAATTTATCAGCAGAGAGCTGTGACATTGCCAATTTCTTGAGTAAATTGTGATTGGAGCTCACAGTCAGTATCAGGGAGGTTCTTACGGTGAGATAGTACAGTGCCTTTCAATGTGTCAGTTTAATAGTGTTTTCTCAGTCAAGTGGTGGCCATCTATCCTGTGGGCTGTGAAAAGGTTTGTCTAAATAATAAGAATGAAGTATAACTGAGCAATTACTGCCCATTGCTTGGTTAGATTTACCTTTGAAGTTGACTGATATGATACATGCATAGTTAGTCTTGACCAAGTAGTTTGTAATTACTCTTTTTCTGGCGTGCTACTGTAACTGTACATGCCTCAGAGTCCGTTTCTGCCTACCACGAATGTGCTTGCCCACTGTATTTTACATGCCCGAGGATCTGTCCGATACAAACGTCTTGGACATTCCTCCAAAGAGGGGCGTGAACGTATCAGCAAACCACAAAATCTTTATTCATATTATTGTTACAAAATTGTGTGTCATGCGAGATCGTGTTTCTTCCACAGCATTTAGCGGCCGTCTCGCAGTGTACAAACCAATCTAAGGCCAAGTGGTTGTTCACTGCGGGAGGCAGGGCTTGAATTAACATTTTTGGGGAAGTGGGCCCAACTGGCAAACCTGATTGGCTGCTTCGCTTTTCCGAAGTAAATCTACCAAAATCAAAGGAAAACATAAGATAGCAAGGGAGAAATGTGCAAGACCCTAGTATCAATCTAAAGCGTTGCCGCGGGCGTTCTCTGAGCAGTACAGCAAATAGATACAGGAAAATAGCTTTGTGAAAAAGAAAGGTACAGTAAACTAGGCTGTACATACTAGGGTCTTAACAATACTAATGCATAGTGTGTGCAGTCTTCTGAACAATTTTAAAGCTTATAAGCAACCTTTCTGGGTTTTAACTCTGGTGAAATAAGTTATATATCCTGCAACAGTATAATTAGCCCTACCAATTAAAAGCTCATGTCAGCTGAACTTTTCATGAAAATTTGTGCTGGGACATTTTCTACATGACAACTTCATTATACTTCGCACAACTTGCAAAATTTGAGGAGCTCTGAAAGACACCAAAAGTTTTCTATCCTTTGAAACATAATTTACGATGATTAATTTGGATGCATAGGAGATCAGCTTAATCTGAGAACAGCTCCAGTCGAGAGTGAAGTTCCCGATATTTGGAGCATTATGTTACAGTGAAGACAGGCAAGAGGAAATCTTTAGTAACTGCATGGGCAGTCACGACCACAAATGAGCAGGACTTGATACTTGACCCCCAAGAAGGAGTACAAAATAGCAAATATATATGACTTATAGTGCCCTTTCTTTCTCCAAGTCTATACTTTTTCTTGCCCTAGGCCCGCCCCAAGTTGTGCAGCTGTCATATTTTGCTTTCATTTATTAACTAACAAGATTTGATAATGTAGATGACTGCATGAAGATGGCGGCGAGGACGGTATTATCTATTGCTCAGCAGCCAACCATGTCATCTTTACATGTTAAAAAGCGCTGTAAATTTGTTACCTATCTCTCTAGCTTATAGCTATAATACCTGTAAAATATGTGTCGTGTTATTAATGTACAAAGTAATCCTGACAACCATCATATCTGCTGAATTATGAAGGTTATATTCTTACTGCATTTAAGGTGAACCTTGCTTTGTTTTGATGTCCGGGGAAAGATTCACAAAAACAAATTGAATTTAGAGAGAAAGCCTGCTGCGAGATGGAAATTGTAGGTTTCTTCATTTGACCTACTTATACAAGCCAAAATTCCACACGTATGATAAAGGAAAGAAGAACAAAAATAGCCTGAGAAAATATACTCAGGTGTAATAATGTCACTTTTGCAGTGCATGCATGCACATACTGTACACTGCTTTTTTAAGCCAATTACCTAGAAGTGGTAAGTTTGGAAAACATTGGCTTCTCCTTAGCTTTTGTATTAAATAACTGTGTATGTTCCTTTCAATTAAAAAACCTAAGTAAAATAAAATTTGTTATGAAAAGTAACAGGAATGTATGAAAAATGTACAATTTATGATGAAAATTATCCTAGTTCAGCACAACTGCTTATATTTTGTAGTTAATGCACATCTGAATTCTAAGACATTTACAAAAAAGAAAAAAAAAATAATGAAAAAATGAATAAAAATAGTTCTGCAACTTTGGGAGCTATTTTGATTGTTTTGCCTGGAGCAATTCTCTGGCATTAGAAGTGCCAGTCTCTCTCATTTGAATGATTTCCGTTGCAGTGATTGCAGACAGCGTGCTCAGCGATAACTGTCTAGGTGGAATAACAATTGTTTCATAATTATCTTGGTATGAAAATTCAATTATGTACTGTATTTCGCTGACACAGGTTTGGCACATTGTCATCTCATAATTTGATATCATGTAGAAACCAGAAATTCAGATCTTTGACACTTTTCCAATTTGTGTAGTATACAGTGAAGTGACAAGAGATGTGCTTTTTTTCTAAAGTATATAATACAGTAGAAAACACAGGCGGAACAATGGACTGTGCACAAAAGTGACCACAAATGAGAAAGACCAAAAACAACAACAAAAACTGCAAAAAAGAAAGGCAAACACAAAGGCACAGGAAACTACACACGAAACGACACAAGAATCAATACAATAGAATCAATTCAAGGGGATCACATGGAGGTGACCGTAGGACATAAATATATCATATATAAACCCCAAACGAACATAAAACCAATAGACACACAACAGCGACACAACAATACAACATTAAGAAAACTGACAACACACAGAAAATCAACAAAAACACAAAAAACACACACAAAATTAAGCATAAATTAAGAAACACGTACAAGACACGAACAACAGGTAAAGGCAAGATAAAAGCAAGAAAAAAACCAGAAAGACAGAAACCTTAAAGAGAACACAGCACACCTTGACCAGACAGCAGACAGGAGACAAAAGTGTCAACTATTGAAAACATTGAACCAGGACGCGAGGTACGTACTCGAGAATGTAAACCTACCGTACATCGAGTTATGTGGTTTATGTGAAATCCCTATTTGTTTCCAAGTCTGTTATGATGTCCTATAAAGCTACTGGTAAAGATTGCTGTAACCCAAGCTAGCTCATTTCAATATCATGGGTGATAAACTCTTAATAGTGTAAAAGAGCCTTCCCCAACATGGTGCAGTACAGACACATGTGCTAAAATAATACGTTTGAGAGAGAGCACCAGCTGCTGCGTGGACTAGTTCTGAAGTAATTTTCAGGACCACATGATGCGAGTGTCATTATTGACTTACAGTACTGTACATTGTTTCCCAGCTCCTGACAGAAACTGCATGTGTGTATATGTACCATACTGCTGTAAATGTTATTTAAAGCAGTATATCGTTGAGTTTGTGTATTTCAATTATCAAGCACGGTAATGTTATCTGCCGTATATAACACGTAACACAGAAGGCCTACTGTATAGTACTTATACCCCGAAGCATTTTAAAAGTACATGTTAATTATAGTTTTAGAAGTGCATATGTCAGACTAGAACTCATGTTTCATACTTTACAGAGATACTTTTATTTTCTGTAACAACTGGTTGTGTGTTGCATTGTATCGTATCTGGTGATCAAACCACTAATTTACTGTACAGTATATTAAAACTTATATAGTGAGTACAATATTTGATGTACAGAGTTGGTTACAGTAATGTCATAACATATAAACTATGTCAAAATAATACCATTTCTATTCAAATTTAACATTGGTAATGCTCCATTGGCCCATTTACCTCCCTTACATAATCTTAACGCTCTCTGTGCCAAGAGGCACACAAGGCCGAGACGTCTTCCCTCCACTTCTTCCTGTTCGCTGCTGCTGTCCTGGTTTCGTTCCAACTATTCCAGCCTGCTCTCCTCCTCTCTTTCTCTATCCCTTACATATCCCTTACATAATACTTTGGGTGAAATTCTTATTGTCCGTAATACAAACCAGGTCATTGAAAATCTTCGTATAACTCGTACATGTATACAAGTAAATTTGAGGAGAATCTGGTGTGAAGTTGGATATGGTTTAATTTTAATTTCAAATAATGCAATTGAAAACAACAAGATACTGTATTTTAAATGTGCACAAGTAGGTATAATGTACTGTATGGAATACCCCAGAGGTTCTTAATATCAGGGATAGCAGAGGGTACTGTATGCAAACATGTATGTGTGAAAATAGTAGTACAGTAGAAGTAGTTTAATTGTCAGTGGTGGTTGAAGAAATGCAATAAACCTGTTAAAGTTAATAAATTAATATAAAATAATAAATTCTTATTTTAAAATTAAATTATTCAAAAGATCAATTGACTGTGCTCAGTATATCTCATCACTATAAAACCAGGTTGGGAAACTTTGAACTTGATGTTGTATATATTTTTCTTATTCCTCTGACATTTTACTTTCTTTTGCTTTTCAAGTTCAAACTGTATTTCATTGCCAATTCAAACAATTTGTCTAAAAACTGTATAAACTGCAATGTATACATGTTCAGTCTTCTTTTTATATACAGATCTGTCTCAAAACACATGTAACTTTGTCAAAGTTACCTAATCTGCCAAAATTATTAGCAATTAAGAACAGAGCCCTCACTTACTGCATGAACATCACCAATATACATTAACAATATGAAAGTGATCGGGGACACTTTGCAGATTCAAATGATGGGTTTCCAAATTTGTTTTTATATTTTTATCAAAAGAAAGTCATAACATGTTATTTAACATTTCACTTCACATTCTATTAATAACGTCAATTCAATTTCCCTTGGCCCTCACTTACTGAACATCACCATATATATACAGTAAAAATGTGAAAGTGATCGCGAGGGGACACTTTACAGACTTTTCAAATTTTGATGGGTTTCCAAATTTTTTTTGTTTATAATATTAACAAAAGATAGTCATATCCTGTTACTAAACATTTCACTTCATCCTATTAATAAGGTTAGTTAACATATATATCAATTTTCACTTTCATATTATAATATTCAAGTTTGTATCCATAGTAACATATGTACAAGATCCCTAAGTGTTCCATTTTCTTGCTTTTGTTGGAAACCATTCTAACAG